>JARYHS010005557.1:3930991-4124599 GCA_031002005.1 Vandiemenella viatica | reverse complement strand
ACTGGCGACTTTTTTTTTTAGCTCTACAGTCGTCTAAGGGGGCCCTGAGACACAGGGAGCCCCTCATTAAGGGCGCTCTCACTGCTCAGGGGGCCCCCTAAGTACACCTCAAGGGCCCCATCTCAGCAAATAAAAGGTCGCCCATCTTGCCTGAGGGCCCAAAATAAATTTTTTGCACCAGGGCCCTTGTTGATCTAGCTAGCCACTGTCGGGGCGGCAGATCTTTGCGAGGCCCTTGTCCTCTGTGCAAAGTAAGTGAATCGAAAGTAGTCATTTCTGATGATCGACTAAAAATGGAAAAGTCGCAAATAAATAAATTTTGAGTTTTAAAGTATTATATTAGAAGCGTCATTAAAAGTTAAAAATATTAGACATTAGGACAAACTGAAGAACATAAATGCCTTGAAAGATATACGCACGAATTTAGAAATGATGTTTTGTGGCCTTTCCGAAATCTTTAATTAAAGTACTAAAATCTAACGAATGAGCTCTGCCATTTTCAATTGAAAGAATAGAAGGGCTGAAAATCGATGTTGTGTCATCGAATTCGTCAAATATGTGCTAATAATTTTTAACCACAAAAACTTTTTTTTTTTGCGGACACAACTGTCTTCGGAAGTGGTATAGAGATGGGTCGTTCGCGAGTGAATCAGTTCTTTTTCGCTCACTAAAAAGTGAACGGTAGTTCTAGGTGAGTCGGTCATAAGTCGGCTAATTCTAAAGATCAAGAAGAGCTTGTTGACGTGGGCTTTGTGGAGTGTTGAGGTCACAAATATTACTGAGCAAGTGAACCGTTCAAAAGTAGTACTAGTTCTTTTCGTAGACTGATCAAATGAACACCGCTCTTTTTAGTGAATCACTTTGCCCACCTCTAGTGTGGTGGCAATAATTCTCAGGACAATTTCAATAGTGCGGTATACTTCAGTTAATATTTTTTCTATTATATATCTCATCACCGAGATAACGCCGTCATTTTCTTCTTATACAAGGATAAACATATCAAGTTTTTCATACCATTCTTGTCCATCAATATCAGATGTTTCTCCTGCTGTTAGAGGTACTTGTAAGTCACGGTATTGCTTCAAAAGTTCAAAGTCACTAATTTCCTTTAATAATTTTATGTTATACATGAAACCAAATATGTTCTCGTCGTGTTTAAGTGCCTCAAACCTACGTTGGCAGCTTGCGCGCACATAGTCAACAATAACAAACAAATAGTTTGTTTTTAAAAATCTCCTTCGCATGCAATTCAAGAGCTTCATCTTTCCCCTCATAGTCTAATTTTGTTCTATTAAGTCTGCTTCCCACGATTATGAACTTTGTCAATATCATTTTCATCGCCTGTTTCTCTCGCTGTGACCAAAGATGATTGGAAACCATTTTCCCGATAATTATCAAGCCAATGTGTAAATGCATCTACGTGATTTTTTCGTTTTGCAACATTTTTATTACGTAGACTATATCATTTACCTTTGTAAGAATGTCATACCATACGATGAGAGAAGCCACAATTTCGTAGGTAGTTATTTCCCTTTGTATAGAGTGGCATTAACTAACAAACTGACAATCTGTTGCATCACATATATCTCGTGTTTTGTATCTAAAGGCCTTCATCGATTCTACCCTCCATTCCCGTCTGGTTTCAGAAAGTGGTTTTAGTGAAAAGTATTTTACATGTGCTTTTAAAATAACCCACTTATTACTCGAGCCAACAGAGTGCACAGCATTTGTAGCAAACCAAACAAAAAATTAGCTTCAACACAAGACGATGCTGCATCTCCTTGGATGAGATTCCGGCTATGACTCCCACAGGATAACAAATAAGCAAGTGGATTAATTTAAAGTATGGCACCTGCAGTTTTGCAGTAATATACCCAGCTGTTTTAGCTCTGTGATTAGATAATTAATAAAATTCTCAGTTGTGGTTTTTTCGACATCTAAGAAGCCAATAAAATGTTCTTCAACGTCAGCTGTATTTGTATTAAAAATCTTATAATCATCATATATATTATTTCTATAAGGTATTTTTTTGTCACAAGCCTATATCTTCCTTCATACTTAACCGAAATCAATGAATGAGGTGTCATTTTAAAGTTTATGGTCTCCACTTTGGTTAAATCGTATTTTAAGAAGGAAAGTTTTCGGAATTCGACCCTTAAAGGGCAAAAATGTAAATTTTTCTAAAATGCTGTTTTCTGTGTTACGAGTCAGTTATCTCCCTGGATACCTATCTGAAACCGTTTTTTGAAGTATCGTTTTAAAGATTAAGATCTCCGCTTTAGAGACGTCATATATTAAGCCAGAAACTTTTCGGAATTCGACCCTTAAAGGGCAAAAATATCAATATTTTTGCAATGCGTTTTTGTGTCACGAGCGATTTATCTCCCTTAATATCTAACCGATATAGATAAATGAGGTATCATATTAAACAATAAGGTCTCCGTCATGGTAACATTATATTTTAAGAAAGGAATTTTTCGTAATTCGACCCCTATAGGGCAAAAATGTAACTTTTTCTAAAATGCGTTTTTTGTATCTCGAGCCATTTATCTCCCTGGATATCTAACCAAAATCGATAAATGAGGTAGGATTATGAGGAGTAATGTCTCAGCTTTGTGACATCATATTTTAAGAAAGAATGTTTTTGGAATTCAACCCTTAAAGGGAAAAAGTATAAATTTTTCTATAACCCATTTTTGTGTCACGAGCGATTTATCTCCTTTAATATCTAACCGATATAGATAAAAAAGGTATCATATTAAAGAATAAGGTCTCCGCCATGGTAAAATTATATTTTAAGAAAGGAATTTTTCGTAATTCGACCCTTATAGGGCAAAAATGTCACTTTTTCTAAAATGCGTTTTTTGTATCTCGAGCCATTTATCTCCCTGGATATCTAACCAAAATCGATAAATGAGGTAGGATTATGAGGAGTAATGTCTCAGCTTTGTGACATCATATTTTAAGAAAGAATGTTTTTGGAATTCAACCCTTAAAGGGAAAAAATATAAATTTTTCTATAACCCATTTTTGTGTCACGAGCGATTTATCTCCCTTAATATCTAACCGATATAGATAAAAAAGGTATCATATTAAAGAATAAGGTCTCCGCCATGGTAACATTATATTTTAAGAAAGGAATTTTTCGTAATTCGACCCTTATAGGGCAAAAATGTCACTTTTTCTAAAATGCGTTTTTTGTATCTCGAGCCATTTATCTCCCTGGATATCTAACCAAAATCGATAAATGAGGTAGGATTATGAGGAGTAATGTCTCAGCTTTGTGACATCATATTTTAAGAAAGAATGTTTTTGGAATTCAACCCTTAAAGGGAAAAAGTATAAATTTTTCTATAACCCATTTTTGTGTCACGAGCGATTTATCTCCCTTAATATCTAACCGATATAGATAAAAAAGGTATCATATTAAAGAATAAGGTCTCCGCCATGGTAACATTATATTTTAAGAAAGGAATTTTTCGTAATTCGACCCTTATAGGGCAAAAATGTCACTTTTTCTAAAATGCGTTTTTTGTATCTCGAGCCATTTATCTCCCTGGATATCTAACCAAAATCGATAAATGAAGTAAGAATATAAGGAGTAATGTATCAGCTTTGTGAAATCATATTTTAAGAAAGAAGGTTTTTGGAATTCAATCCTTAAAGGAAAAAAATATAAATTTTTTTATAACCGATTTTTGTGTCACGAGCGATTTATCTCCCTTGATATCTAACCGATATAGATAAATGAGGTATCATATTAAAAAATAAGGTCTCTGCCGTGGTAACATTATATTTTAAGAAAGGAATTTTTCGTAATTCGACCCATAAAAGGCAAAAAAGTCAATTTTTCTAAAGTGCATTTTTTGTGTCTCGAGCCACTTATCTCCCTTGATATCTATCCAAAATCGATAAATCGAGTACGATTGTGAGGAATAATGTCTAACATCATATTTTAAGAAATAACTGTTTGGAATTCAACTATTAAAGGGAAAAAGTATAAATTGTTCTACAACGTATTTTTGTGTCACGAGCCTTATATTTCCCTTGATATCTAATCGATATAGATAAATGACATATCGTATTAAAGACTAAGGTTTCCGCCGTGGTAACATTATATTTTAAGAAAGGAATTTTTCGTAATTCGACCCTTATAGGGCAAAAATGTCACTTTTTCTAAAATGCGTTTTTTTGTATCTCGAGCCATTTATCTCCCTGGATTTCTAACCAAAATCGATAAATGAAGTAGGAGTATGAAGAGTAATGACTGAACTTGGTGACATTATATTCAACCTCACTATTCATCGCATTTTATTCGCGAAATTTTCGCACAGGTCGTCTAGTATATATTATTTCTATAAGGTATTTTTTTGTCACAAGCCTGTATCTTCCTTCATACTTAACCGAAATCAATGAATGAGGTGTCATTTTAAAGCATATGGTCTCCATTTTGGGCACATCACATTATAAGAAAGGAATTTTCGGAATTAACCCTTAAAGGGCAAATATGTCAATATTTCTAAAATGCTGTTTTCTGTGTTACAAGTCATTTATCTCCCTGCATATAGATCCGAAATCGTTTAATGAGGTATCAGCTTAAAGATTAAGATTTCTCCTTTAGTGACGTCATATATTAAGACAGAAATTTTTCGGAATTCGACCCTTAAAGGGCAAAAGGATCAATATTTTTGCAATTCGTTATTGTGTCACGAGCGATTTATCTCCCTTAATATCTAACGGATATAGATAAATGAGGTATCATATTAAAGACTAAGGTCTCCGCGTAGTACCACTATATTTTAAGAAAGGAATTTTTCGTAATTCGACCCTTTAAGGGCAAAAATGTTAATTTTTCTAAAGTGCGTTTTTTGTATCTCGAGCCATTTATCTCCCTGGAAATCTAACCAAAATCGATAAACGAAGTAGGATTATAAGGAGTAATGTCTCAGCTTTGTGAAATCATATTTTAAGAAAGAATGTATTTGGAATTCAGCCCTTAAAGGGAAAAAGTATACATTTTTCTAAAACGCATTTTTGTGTCACGAGCGATTTATCTCCCTTAATATCTAACCAATTTAGATAAATGAGGTATCATATTAAAGAATAAGGTCTCCGCCATGGTAACATTATATTTTAGGAGAGGAATTTTTTGTAATTCGACCCTTAAAGGGAAAAAAATGTCAATTTTTCTAAAATTCGTTTTTTGTCTCTCGAGCCATTTATCTCCTTGGATATCTAACAAAAATCTATAAATGAAGTAGGATTATAAGGAGTAATGTCTCAGCTTTGTGAAATCATATTTTAAGAAATAATTGTTTTGGAATTCAACCATTAAAGGGAAAAAGTATAAATTTTTCTATAACGCATTTTTGTGTCGCGAGCGATTTATCTCCCTTATTATCTAACCGATATAGATAAATGAGGTATCATATTAAATAATAAGGTCTCCGTCATGGTAACATTATATTTTAAAAGGAGTTTTTCGTAATTTGACCCTTAAAGGGCAAAAATGTTAATTTTTCTAAAATTCATTTTTTGTGTCTTAAGCAATTTATCTCATTGGATATCTAACCAAAATCGAAAAATCAAGTAAGATTATGAGGAGTAATGTCTCAGATTTGGTGACATCATATTTTAAGAAAGAATGTTTTTGGAATTCAACCCTTAAATGGAAAAAGTATAAATGCTTCTATAACGCATTTTTGTGTCATGTGCCATTTATCTCACTTGATATCCAACCGATATAGATAAATGAGGTATCATACTAAAGATTAAGGTATCCGCCATGGTAACATTATAATTTAAGTTAGGAATTTTTCGTAATTCGACCCTTAAAGGGCAAAAATGTCAATTTTTCTAAAATGTGTTTTTTGTGTCTCTAGCCATTTATCTCCCTGGATATACAACCAAAATCGATAAATGAAGTAGGAGTATGAAGAGTAATGACTCAGCTTTGGTGACATCATATTCAACCTCACTTTTCACAGAATTTTTTTTTTTTTTTTTTTTCGCGAAATTTTCGCATGGGTCGTCTAGTAATTGACAATTGTTCAACACGAGAAACATCACGAGTACACTCAAAAATAATTGAGTAATATTTATTCTCGATTTGGTCAACAACTTGGGTCTTCAGGTTACTTCCCATTAATTGTATTAGCTCGTTTTGAATATTTTAGTTGGAGCCTCGGCTTTTGGTTTTGACGGTGCGGTCCGGTGTCGGGCTGGTGGATGTGAAGGGAGTTTGGAAATGATGTATCTGCGTTATTGATTGCCTTAAAAAAGTGTCTGTTCTTCATCCTCATTTGCATGTTCATCAGATGATCGAATTATGTAGATTGTTTCAATCTAAAACATTTCTAAAAATTCGATTCATCATCCATCAAATGCTGTGACAAAGGTAGTACCCTATTTTTGGTGTGTGCTTGGGATAGCAAAATTAAAGCACATTATATAGAAAAATATTACATTTATCATATACAGGGTGAGTTTTTTATCTTGAGACAACTAAATATCTCGAAAACTACAAATCCGATCAAAAAAAGTGGGTAATAAAAATTGTTCGTCTCGACGGGGGACATCCGATGATACCAAATTTGACTCCCCACCCCCACCCCCTAGGGGTGGGGGAAGGGGGAGAAAAAAAACTTAAATAGGAACCCCCATTTTTTATTGCAGATTCTGATTCCCCGGAAAAAACTACCCCTATTTCACCCCCAATTCGAGTCATTTTGGTCGATAGATGGCGCTGCAATCGACAAAAATCAAAATAAGCAAAAATTCATTTAAAAATGAGGATATCTCGTGAAATACACATCAGATCAGCAAAATACAAGTTAATGTGATTGATATTTTTCAAAAACTATTCAATAACACCACCCACCTCCAAACTTGAGGGATGGGAATGGACATTATTTCAAAATGCACTGATGCAAATTCTTTAGCAGATAGCGAAAGTCAAACATTACTTTTTGCGTTACCCAGGAACAACGACGTGGACGTAGTAATTTTCTGTTCCCTTTGGGGTGCTAGATTTAGGTGAGTCCCCTCGCCTCTCACCATCGGGGTGCTTGTTTTTGGTGAGTCCCCTCGCCTCTCACCATCGGGGTGCTTGTTTTTGGTGAGTCCCCTCGCCTCTCACCATCGGGGTGCTTGTTTTTGGTGAGTCCCCTCGCCTCTCACCATCGGGGTGCTTGTTTTTTGGTGAGTCCCCTCGCCTCTCACGTGTTTGTTTCTAACAACAATTCTAAAGCAAGTGCTCGAAAATATCACCACCGACATCGATGCATTTATTTACCCGCTCTTGGAATGATTCGACGCAACTAAGAAGCATATCCGGCGTGATTTTTTGACAAGCGTTGGTAATTCGTTCAATCATGTTTTCAGGCGTTGTTGGCACTTCACTGTAAACTTCATTCTTCAAGTATCCCCATAAAAAAAAATCAGGCGAAGTGAGATCTGGTGATCTTGCAGGCCACGGCACTGGACCTCCTCTTCCGATCCATCGACGATTGTACAGACGATCTAACACTTCCCGCGATCTTACAGCAAAATGTGCTGGACAACCGTCATGTTGAAACCACATTGTTTGTCGCACGTCTAAGGGTACGTCTTCAAGCAATGTTGGCAGTACGTCCTCTAAGAGTTGTTGATATTTCTCCCCATTGAAATGTCCATGGATAAAATGTGGACCAATAAGTTTGTCCCCAATTATCCCACACCAAACATTTACATTCCACGGACGCTGATGTTCAACTTGGCGTAACCAATGCGGGTTTTCCACACTCCAATAATGCATGTTGTGTCGATTAATGGTGCCGTGGTTAGTAAAAGTGGATTCATCCGAAAACAGTACTCGAGCAAAGAAATGGGGTTCTTCTTGTATTTTCTGTAGCGACCATCGGCAAAATGTCAATCGATTATCGAAATCATTGCCGTGAAGTTCTTGATGCAACGAAACATGGAACGGATGGTATTTTCGTTTGTTTGTGTGCACACTTCCCTCCTGAGTGAACTGTTGGATAATACGGTAAAAAGAAGCGCGCGATCGAGGCTGGTCTGGAAAACGATGAGCATAAAGATCAACAGCATTATCGATATTCTTGCGACATTCTCCATAAATGTAGACCATTTCAATTTTTTCTTGCAACGTTATAGCCTGCATTCTCATTGACACGTGCAACAGAACGAAGTAAATAAATCAGAGATGTTATGAACGCAATGGAAGTACATCAAGTAATGAGAAAACTCTGAGAAATGCAGCGCCATCTATCGACCAAAATGACTCGAATTGGGGGTCAAATAGGGGTAGTTTTTTTCCGGGGAATCAGAATCTGCAATAAAAAATGGGGGTTCCTATTTAAGTTTTTTTTCTCCCCCTTCCCCCACCCCTAGGGGGTGGGGGTGGGGAGTCAAATTTGGTATCATCGGATGTCCCCCGTCGAGACGAACAATTTTTATTACCCACTTTTTTTGATCGGATTTGTAGTTTTCGAGATATTTAGTTGTCTCAAGATAAAAAACTCACCCGGTATATTATTTCTATAAGGTATTTTTTTGTCACAAGCCTATATCTTCCTTCATACTTAAGCGAAATCAATGAATGAGGTGTCATTTCAAAGTTTATGGTCTCCACTTTGGTTAAATCGTATTTTAAGCAAGAAAGTTTTCGGAATTCGACCCTTAAAGGGCAAAAATGTAAATTTTTCTAAAATGCTGTTTTCTGTGTTACGAGTCATTTATCTCCCTGGATACCTATCTGAAACCGTTTTATGAAGTATCGTTTTAAAGATTAAGATCTCGGCTTTAGTGACGTCATATATTAAGACAGAAAGTTTTCGGAATTCGACCCTTAAAGGAGAAAGGTATTAATATTTTTGCAATGCGTTTTTGTGTCACGAGCGATTTATCTCCCTTAATATCTAACCGATATAGATAAATGAGGTATCATATTAAAGAATAAGGTCTCCGCCATGGTAACATTATATTTTAAGAAAGGAATTTTTCGTAATTCGACCCTTATAGGGCAAAAATGTCACTTTTTCTAAAATGCGTTTTTTGTATCTCGAGCCATTTATCTCCCTGGATATCTAACCAAAATCGATATATGAGGTAGGATTATGAGGAGTAATTTCTCAGCTTTGTGAAATCATATTTTAAGAAAGAATGTTTTTGGAATTCAACCGTTAAAGAAAGAAAGTATAAATTTTTCTATAACCGATTTTTGTGTCATGAGCGATTTATCTCCCTTGATATCTAACCGATATAGATAAATGAGGTATCATATTAAAGAATAAGGTCTCCGCCGTGGTAACATGATATTTTAAGAAAGGAATTTTTTCTTAATTCGACCCATAAAAAGCAAAAAAGTCAATTTTTCTAAAATGCGTTTTTTGTGTCTCGAGCCACTTATCTCCCTTGATATCTATCCAAAATCGATAAATCAAGTACGATTGTGAGGAATAATGTCTCAGCTTTGCTGACATCATATTTTAAGAAAGAAGTGTTGGGAATTCGACTATTAAAGGGAAAAAGTATAAATTGTTCTACAACGTATTTTTGTGTTACGAGCCTTATATTTCCCTTGATATCTAATCGATATAGATAAATGACATATCGTATAAAGACTAAGGTTTCCGCCGTGGTAACATTATATTCTAAGAAAGGAATTTTTCGTAATTCGACCCATAAAGCGCAAAAATTACAATATTTCTAAAATACGTTTTTTGTGTTTCGAGCCATTTATCTCCCTGGATTTCTAACCAAAATCGATAAATGAGGTAGGAGTATGAAGCGTAATGACTGAACTTGGTAACATTATATTCAACCTCACTATTCATCGCATTTTATTCGCCAAATTTTCGCACGGGTCGTCTAGTTTTATTATATTTGAATACATATTTTTAATTACTTCTAGATTTGATCTATTGTCTCGGATGGTTAGATCGTGCGATAGCGGTACGGAAGATTCGTGGTCAAAATCCCGGTCTCACATACAATTTTTACGTGCCTTAAAATTGACCTTTATTTCTGGTAAAACTTTGATTTGTTAATGCGAAGATGCTAGGACGCTGCATGGTTCGAATTCTACGTTAAAGTGTAAGTCTCCTATCCCTGGTAGGATTACCAGTATAAAGTAGGTGGATACAGTAGATCTCCATTACCGACCAAGTGTGACTAGATCTTACAGCGTAAGGTGACAAGAATTTACAAAAGAATGAAAGACGGAGATTGCCTTAGCGTAAAACGCAAATACTATGAAAGTAACAAAACTGAGCTTTCAAGTGGGTTTTTTAATATGATTCAAATAGTTAGTCCATATTTTACAGTTAAATTAGAAAAAATATTATTGTTCACTGATAAATTATTTAATTTTGATAGCGTTAATCTTACTTCTTATATGACTGTGACACTGAATAAATCTGAATGAGAAATATTGATTAGATACTTATTTATTAACTTCTTTCTGTCAAAAGTTATTGTCCTATCGTAGTCCAATAGAAAAAAATAAATAAATAAAACGTATTTCAGAGTGATAACTTTATTTATTGATTTAATGTCTCAATATTAAACAACGATTACTAACAAAAATAAGTTTTCCATTTCATACACTGCAAGACGTTAGTAATAATGCGATGATATTTTTACTGTAATCATTTGTGGTAGACGATATTTTTTGTTCGGTTACCTGGCGCGTAAACAAATAAAGCTGACGGCTTTCCAACGCTGGAGAAGGCAGCAAACAACTTTCCATGAGAGAAGCTTTGGTTTTGAAGATTAACGCCGCAAACACTCGACGACTGACCCTGGGATTTATTTATGGTCATAGCGAAAGCAAGCCGCACTGGAAATTGCAGTCGTTTAAATTCAAATGATACGTCAGTTTGGTACCATTGAAATGCGAGGGATCAACACATCTTCTCCCTTATATTTTCCCGTTGGAATGGTTGCTTCGATCGCATTGTTCAGTAATTTTTTCACTGCTAGCCTTGTGCCATTACAAAGACGAGGTTGGTTGATATTTTGCAACATTATGACCACCGATCCTACTTTTAATTGAAGATTATTAGACAGATATACTGGTAAAATCCAGAGAGTTCAGGAATACTGGTGGATAGTTGACGACATCATCTCGTTTAGTTGTACAATCAACTGATTTGTATGTCCTTAATTCACTGGCAATTTCATTTTGAAAATTATTTTATTTACAGTCGTGTTTTGTCTCTGTTCGTTGAACCAAAAAATTGACAGGAAATGTAATGAAGCCAGTAAAAACGTCTACAGGGATTTTGTTATCACCAATGCCAATGAGCTGTTTTGAAAATATTTCTCCAGATCGATCATTTTGCAATTCCATAGATAATCCTAACCCGCCTTTATTTTCATGATTACTAGCTTTTCGGGTTATGCCGCGTTGTGTATTTCATTACGTGAGCTTTCGGCTGGTATCCTCCAGCCTTCGTCAGCCTTTATTTTGTTTTGATTGACTGGCAGTAATATTATTTTCAATGATGACACGGAAACCCGTGTAGGAAGATTCTCTTTTTTAGGTAAGGGTGTCAGGGATTGGAATGAGTTACCAAGAGAAATGATGAATAATTTACCGAAAACTTTGAAAGAATTTAAATATAAAATTTGTAGAGGGCAAATGTAGGTAGGTGCAGGATAGGGGGAAGATGGGTGTGTAGGGAAATTGCCACCGGAGCCTGTGCTCCATTGCAATTAAATTAAATTAACCCTTTTTTTTTCTTCAAACTTTATTTTGGGAAGGCATAGATTAATATCCATACAGCCTAAACAATTTGAAGGCATGCCAAAGATAATCCTAACGCGCCTTTGTTTTATTTTGATTGACTAGTTTGTATGTAAAAAGAAAAGTGTTGTTTTTTACTATTTTCCTCGCAATTTTTACGTTCTCTCTCTCCATAAGAACCTTCCCTGTGCCTTAACGAAAATATAAAAAAAAGAATTAGCTGAATTGGTGTAGCCATTCTCGAGTTTTGCGGTTAGCAACACATTTGGCGATTAATTTGTATTATATAGATAGATATATACTATACTACTAATTAATCAATTTTATTTTACTGTAATCACGAATAGTTAAAAATAAAATATTTTTTATTAATATAAAAAAATTTTCAACTCGGGTTGCTGCGCACAAATCTCATATCACCATTGCTTCACGACAACTACCATGCCTCAATAGTTTGCCGTGCAATCCTGTTTGTCGCGCTGCCGCGATTGTCACAAAAACGGCACACGCGGCAAATAACCAGTTTGCCGCACTCCAACATGGCTCGCGCGGCAGACGCGTTTGTCAAAAAATGTCTCGCGCGGCAAATAACCAGTTTGCCGAAGCTGCGTATCCAGTACGCGCGGCAAACCCACGAACACTGGCTCGCGCGGCGATACCTGGCACCAAGCCGCGCGAGCCCATGTTCGTGGGTTTCTGTTGACAAGCGCGGCTGCCGCGCGCGGCAACGCGACCCAGCCAGAGTTGCGCGGCAAGCAATGCAGGCACAGTCAGTTTTCGCGACCATTTTTACTGAGACTTCCGCAAGTAGCCATACGAGTGGTGCTATATTCTGTCCTGCAGGCTACCATATGGCATGTATTGTAGATATACACAGCACAAATCGATAAATTATATCGTGGGGATCGTTATAAGTGTCAAATAATAAATACTTAGCAGAACCAGTAATAAAACTTATAGCTATTCTTGATCTTTCTCTTCTGTATGATGCCAGAAGCGTAACCATCTTCTTCTTTAAGTCGGAAACGGGTAAGCCCATTGCTGAACTTATTTCCTTCCATGCATCGTCCCTCAGCGTTTCGCTGTGGTAATCTGCACATTTACTATTCCACAAAAAATCTTTCGCACCATACAGCTGTATTAGAAATCGACACTTTTCGTTGTTCATGGCAGTAAACTGTCGCTGTGCCGCGCGAGCCAACTCCAAGAAAGACACCGCCGTCCCAACTGCGCGCGAGCCAATTAGTGGGGGTCCTTTGCCGCGCGCCTAGAGACCGTCAGAGAATGGCTCGCAGCGCGGCATGTTCGACCGCGCCAATGTTCGAGCTGGCTCGCGTGTCAACAGCGTATCCATTATGCGCGGCTGCCGCGCGAGCCAATGTTCGAGCGTCGCTTGTTAAAAAAATGTCTCGGGCGGCAATTAACTAGTTTGCTGCGCTCTAACATGGCTCGCATGGCTGCCGCGCTTGTCACAAAAACGGCTCGCTCGGCAAAACACCAGTTTAGTCGTGCTCTAAAATGGCTCGCGCGGCAGCCGCGCATAGTCGATCACAGACTACAATTTTGGAGGTATGATATTTTTGGTTTCACGTACTACGATTATTTGCCGTAGGCTCAACTCAGTCTTGACGTCTTTAAGATAACAGTGTGTTGCAGTGAATAAGCCGAAAATTATTGTATTACGGTTAATTCAGCGTCATAGGACAATGCGAAAACGTAATCGCCTTATTTGTGTGCATTCTATCCATCAGGGAAGAGAAAAAACAATTTTATTTCACAGGTCTCTTACCAATTATGGAACGAGAAAAATATTTTTTAAAATTATTTTCTTCTTTCAGGAATTACACGCTTTACGTTTTAATTTTTTACCAATGCAAATGTAAATTTGTTGATCAATTTTTATGAATAATCGTCACGCCAATGCAATTGAATTTGTTGTTTTATTTCCCGAACGCGTTTCAGTTGATTCCCTGAAGCATCTTCAGCGGTTCCGTATTTTTCATCGGTCACATACGCTTATAATTGAACAGTTTTTCCACTCAACATTCGCAGATCACCTACTAGAGCATAATCACCAACCCACAAACATAGAGACAGACATGCAAATACTAACCATTAATAATAACAAACCTCAACTACTAACATTTCAGGAAAACTACCACATTCATAAATCACTGGCAGAACAAAAGAACATAATACATGAATACACTAACCTGGCGGACCCAACAATATACACAGTACTTAAAACGAAATAAGAAAGTCAACCATCTACCACAAAAAGTCACAGCCAATAATAATACACCAAACTAAGCACAAACACACATTTAAAAGCGCGCTACCCACCGAATAAAACAGAAGACAAACGATAAACAAACCTGCCGATCAATGATGTACACCACACAGTCAACAAATGCAAGCCATCAGAAATCAATATACTACAGTGCAGTGAAAGTTCTACGACATTATTCATGGATGCTGAAACACTATGCAATTATAAGCATATGTGAGCAATGAAAAATACACAACCACTGAAGATGCTTCAGAGAATGAAGTGTAACGCGTTCGGAAAATAAAACAACAAATTCAACTGCATCGGCGTGACAATTATTCATAAAAATTGATCCTATGGCAATTGAGGAAATAGTCCACAATATCCAGATGTTAAATTTGTTGATTTTAATCTTTACATTAATTTGTAAACTACGAGTGCTGCTTACAAATGAACTGTAACTGAAATAAAACGTTACAAAATGTAATACTGAGCGCTCTGGCTTCGCATTCAGGATGTTGCTGGTTCTAATCCCAGTCCGGGGATCCTGGTTTCCCCCAAATCACACCGGACGAGTTGAGATAGTTTTTTTTAAAAGGTCATGGCCGAATTCCTATCCGTTGCGTGTCCGCAGTCCTTTCTGACTATAATGACTAATGACCCTGACGTGGACGGTGCGTTTAACCACTACTAAAAAAAAAAAGAAAAAAAGTTGGATAGAATATCTTATATATAAAATTCTCATGTCACAATTTTCGTTCCCATACTCCTCCGAAACGGCTTGACCGATTCTCATGAAATTTTGTGAGCATATTAAGTAGGTCTGAGAATCGGCAAACATCTATTTTTCATCCCCCTAAATGTTAAGGGTAGTCCACCCCTAAATTTTTTTTTTATTTTTTAGACAAAATTTTTATTTTTTATTTTTTATGATACAACATACAAAAATACATACAATCCTAAATTTTCACCCTTCTACGATCAACCCTTATTTTTTAATAGCCATTTTAGTAATTCTTTTTGGATGCACCGGGTGGAACTGGCAAAACATTCGTTATTTCGATAATTCTTGCTGAAATACGATCAAATAATGGCATCGCATTGGCCGTTGCATCATCGGGCATTGCAGCAACTTTATTGGATGGAGGCAGAACAGCTCATTCAGTATTTAAGCTGCCACCAAATATTCAGAATAACCCTGACGCAGTATGCAACATTAAGAAACAATCGTCCATGGCCACCGTGCTGAAACGGTGTAAAATTATCATCTGGGATGAATGTACTATGGCACACAAACATTCGCTTGAGGCGTTGAACAGGACATTGAAAGATATTAAAAACAACAACAAACTATTTGGCGGAACTCTATTGGTCCTTTCAGGTGATTTCAGACAAACACTTCCAGTCATTCCACGTTCAACATACGCTGATGAGTACAACGCTTGCTTAAAATCATCTCCATTGTGGCGTAATGTTGAAAAATTACAGCTAAAAGTAAATATGCGCGTTCAAATGCTTCAAGATCCATCAGATGGAACATTTTCAAAACAACTCTTAGATATCGGTGATGGAAAAGTTGCTATAGATGAAACTGGATACGTAAAATTACCGACCGATTTCTTCACAATCGCTGATTCGCAAGATACTCTCATTGAACAAATATTTCCCGATGTACACACACAGTACATAAATCATTAGTGGCTTGCAGAAAAAGCAATTTTAGCGGCAAAAAATGTAGACGTTTTGTTATTTTTATATTCCCTCATCGTTCACAGCGCTCCATGCCTATTTCAGGCATATACCACATTCTTACATACATACAATATACACATTCTTACATACATACATACTTACAATAAGTAAGCTATTTTTTGTATACACTATAAATTACTTGAAAGTTATTTATATTGCAAAACAACGTTTGCCGGGTCAGCTAGTTTTAGTATATTTTCATTGCTCATTAATAAAAAACATCAAAACTTAGGAAATGCATTTTTACTTTATCTTCAAAATTTTATGTTAGTTCAAAATAAACTTCACGCAGAGCATTTCTTGTTGTAGATTTTTATTTGAAACCGGTACTTCACCGAATTTTTAGATATCCACGACCGGCCAACCCGACAACCGGACAACCCGACAACAGGGCAGCCGAACAACCCGACATAGACAACCGGGACAATTAGTCAACCGGACAACCCGACAACTAGACAACCCGACAACTAGACAACCCGACAACCAGACAACCCGACAACAGGGCAGCCGAACAACCCGACATAGACAACCGGGACAATCAGTCAACCGGACAACCCGACAACAGGGCAACCGAACAACCCGACACGGACAACCGGGACAATCAGTCAACCGGACAACCCGACAACAGGGCAACCGAACAACCCGACACGGACAACCGGGACAATCAGTCAACCGGACAACCCGACAAACAGACAACCCGACAACTAGACAACCCGACAACCAGACAACCCGACAACAGGGCAACCGAACAACCCGACATAGACAACCGGGACAATCAGTGAACCGGACAACCCGACAACTAGACAACCCGACAACCAGACAACCCGACAACAGGGCAACCGAGCAACCCGACACGGACAACCGGGACAATCAGTGAACCGGACAACCCGACAACTAGACAACCCGACAACCAGACAACCCGACAACAGGGCAGCCGAACAACCCGACATAGACAACCGGGACAATCAGTCAACCGGACAACCCGACAACCAGACAACCCGACAACCAGACAACCAGACAACAGGGCAACCGAACAACCCGACACGGACAACCGGGACAATCAGTCAACCGGACAACCCGACAACCAGACAACCCGACAACAGGGCAGCCGAACAACCCGACATAGACAACCGGGACAATCAGTCAACGGGACAACCCGACAACCAGACAACCCGACAACTAGACAACCAGACAACAGGGCAACCGAACAACCCGACACGGACAACCGGGACAATCAGTCAACCGGACAACCCGACAACCAGACAACCCGACAACAGGGCAGCCGAACAACCCGACATAGACAACCGGGACAATCAGTCAACCGGACAACCCGACAACCAGACAACCCGACAACCAGACAACCAGACAACAGGGCAACCGAACAACCCGACACGGACAACCGGGACAATCAGTCAACCGGACAACCCGACAACCAGACAACCCGACAACAGGGCAACCGAACAACCCGACACGGACAACCGGGACAATCAGTCAACCGGACAACCCGACAAACAGACAACCCGACGACCAGACAACCAGACAACCAGACAACAGGGCAACCGAACAACCCGACACGGACAACCGGGACAATCAGTCAACTGGACAACCCGACAACCAGACAACCCGACAACCAGACAACCCGAAACAGGGTAACCGAACAACCCGACACGGACAACCGGGACAACCAGACGACCTGACAGCAGGGCAACCGAACAACGGGACAACCTGGACAGCCGGTCAACCGGACAACTCGGTAACCGGACTGTTGCCCGCGGCGTGTGGGGGTGTTACAAAACGTAAAATTTTTAGAGCAATTCCTTTTTTATTTTTGCAAATAATTGTTATAACAAATACTTCTGTGGAAGAAACTACATTTCACTGCCTTTATGCGATCAAATTTCAGAGTGAAAGTAATTTTACACATTTTACTTCATGCGGTGCAATCGTTTTCCCTGTGCAACCAAGTTTTAAACCCTTCATTCACAACCACTCATCTCTGCACAGACAATAACGTTTCTGGATTTTGTTTGGTAACTCACTCATTATTTATTTGCAACGTACAAATTAATAACACTATTCACTCTTTAATTCTCCACGAACAAAACGAGTACGACGTTCCGTCTTCTGCATGGTGCAGGCAACAGAAACCACAGTCTAAACGCTTCACGATAACCGGATTTGCGGCTAACTGTCTTAAACGTTTGAACACAGAGCGATGAAGTGAATTACGTTCAGCGAATGAGTGAGACGCGGCGACCTTGTTTACACATCTGAAAAACCATCAACCCGTAATTTTTAAACTTTCTTACTAACCGGAAACTTTGTGTTCGGTCGCATGTAGAGAACCGGACACGGACAAATCGCGTTAGAACCATGAAGGTAGGAAAAAGAGGAGACAACGTAATGTGCAGCCGCCTGTAAACTCTGGAGCCAACTGCGCAGGCGCGGCGGCCATATTGCTTTTCCCAAAACATCGGGCTTTTAGCATTGTGTTTGCTGCTCTCAATAGTTCATTCACTAATATTTCAAAGTGTTTATAATACCATCTTGTGTTGCATACGGTTGCACAAACAGATCAGACGGGAAACAATCCCGAATGTCATTTCATAAGTTCGTCACATTGTAATTACTGTTCTTGAATTGTTTAATACGATATTTGTAAGACTAGGGCCTATTATTGTAGATTTAGAATGCCTGTTAAAGAAGTTTATTCATAGCTCTCAGCAAGATGACGTTATTTCAAAAAATTTATATTTTACATTTTGCAAATAATACGCCAGCCTTATTCTAAACGAATGTTGAAAGTCTAATTTAAGCTTCTGACTTTTGATATATGGTAAAAATATAAATTCACTGATGCTGCTGGCGCATATATGTTGGTCTATCTACTACTAGTGCAGTATCTTCCGAATACGTCTACGGAAATTGACTATTACTATTAGTATGAAGCACACAAGATAAGTTTCAGGTCAAGTTTACATCGCGATACAGTGCATCTATTATTGCGCGTGCGTTAGTTTAATTGCAGTTCATACTGAAGGAATATGATGAAATTCACTGTGATAATTTATGCTATGTGAATTAGGAATCCTGATGTTGGCAATGTTATTGTTGCTCGAAATGTATTCTACAAAAAAATTTTAATCGAAAATCAAGAGTAAAATTATTTGATATTTCCTTACTTCTCGAGATATCAAATATCAAAAACTTGTTATAGGTATAGTTCCTTACGCCTTTGGTGATGTTTTTATTCTGGTCCAGGCTGCGTTTCAACATAACCACAAGCGGTAGTAAAAAAAATAAAACACCCAGTCTACTTGTCCAGCGTGTAGTTCATTGTGGCGAAATTATTCTTTGGTCCACTCCGCTTTCCAACCTAACCATTTCAATTTTGAGACAGTATATCTCGAGAACTAAGCGAAATATCGAACATTTTTATTCTTTACTTTCGATTTGTCTCGTCGTATTATATAAGAATCAATCATCAAATCTGACTTACGGAAAAATTTTATTCTGCATTTCAACCCAAAACGCAATACTTTTGAGACAGTAGTCTATACCTCGAGAACTAAGCAGGCTATACAGCGTGTTACAAAAAGGTACGGCCAAACTTTCAGGAAACATTCCTCACACACAAACAAAGAAAATATATTATGTGGACATGTGTCCGGAAACGCTTACTTTCCATGTTAGAGCTCATATTGTGGACGGCTGTGATACAATACGCCATTCTCCAGGGCTGCATCAGCGCATCAGGGATTACATGCGACGGAGGGTGGATGCATGTATCCTCGCTAACGGAGGACATTTTGAACGTTTCCTGTAACAAAGTGTTTGAAGTCACGCTGGTACGTTCTGTTGCTGTGTGTTTCCATTCCATGTTTAATGTGATTTGAAGGGAAGTAATAAAATGAGCTCTAACATGGAAAGTAAGCGTTTCCGGACACATGTCCACATAACATATTTTATTTGTTTGTGTGTGAGGAATGTTTCCTGAAAGTTTGGCCATACGTTTTTGTAACACCCTGTATATATAAAAAAATATTCTTAATTTTTTATTTGTTTCGTCGAGTTACATAAAAATCCATCAAACTGCGGTGCCACGGTTATCGCAGACTTCCCATGAGGTTTGTATGGATATTCCCCGTTTCTTGGGAAATCCAATATGGCGACCTCCCCTCCTCACTTCTCTATACTCGACTTCACTCCAGAGCGTGGTGAAGGTCCGTTGCGTCCAGGGCCGGCGTTAGGGGGGGGGGGGGTAAGCGGGTCAAATATACCCGGGCCCGCCAGCTGATGGGGGCCCCGATTACCGGCTGCAGGGGGCCCCACGCCTCGAAGCCAAGAATCCACCCATTGTCGCCCGCCTATTTTGTAGAGCTTAAAAACAAGGTGGCCCATTTTACTCCGGCCCCGAAATTCCTAGCGCCGGCCCTGGTTGCGTCGCCTCCACCTTCCTCCATGCCTCCATGTGCCGTGTGTGTTGTAGCCATGGAGGATAGAAATATATGGAGAGGAAATACCGCTTATTCTGTGACGCCACCTCTAAACTCTCGGCTGATACTGCGCATGCGCGGCCACGGCGGCGGCCATATTACGTATCCATACATATATCAATTTGGAGACAATATAGCCCGTAAACTAAGCAAGATATCGAAAAAATTTATTCTTAATTTTCGAATTTTTTCGTCGTGTTACATATGAATCCATCATTAAATTTGACTTTTTGCGAAATTTTTCTTCTGCATTTCAACTGACTTTTGAGACAGTATATCGAAAAATTTTATTCTTTATTTGTCTCGTCTTTTTAAATAAGAATCCATCATCAAATTTGACTTTGACCAATTGTTTATTCTGTATTTCAGCCAAAAACATCTCATATTTCAGACAGAATATTTCAAAAGCTAAGCAGGATATCAAAAAATTTTATTCTTAATTTTTTATTTGTATCATCCAGTAACATAATAATCCATCATCAGATTGCGGCGTCACGTTTATCCTAGAGTCCCCTTTTTGTACATATACCCCATGTCTGTATGGATACGTAATATGGCGGCCACGCCTCCCCACTCCTCTCCCCCAGGCGTCACTTCAATGCGTGGTGAAGGTCCCTTGCGTCGTCTCCATATATTTCTTTCCTCCGTGGTTGTAGCATCGCGGCGCTCGCATGGAGGAAGGAAATAAATGGAGGAGAAGTGACGTTAAATTGGTGAAGCAGGCTCGCGCATGCGCAGTGGCGGCAGCGGCGATATTGCGCTTCCAAACAATTGCGATGTTCCCAGTATATCCCGAAAACTAAGCAAGATATCGAAAAATTTTATTCTTTATTTTCGATTTGTCTCGTCGTGTTACATAAGAATCGATCATTAAATTTGACTTTTGCGAAATTTTTCTTCTCCATTTCAACTCAAGACACCTCACTTTTTATGTAGTATATCTCTAGAACTAGGTGAGATTTCGAAAATTTTTATTCTTTATTTTTCATTTGTCTCGTCTTTTTAAATAAGAATCCATCATCAAATTTGACTTTAACCAATTTTTTCATCTGAATTTCAAGCAAAACCATTTCACATTTGAGACAGAATATCTCGAAAACT
Organism: Vandiemenella viatica; assembly: GCA_031002005.1. Taxonomy (NCBI): domain Eukaryota; kingdom Metazoa; phylum Arthropoda; class Insecta; order Orthoptera; family Morabidae; genus Vandiemenella; species Vandiemenella viatica. The sequence goes on along the minus strand of JARYHS010005557.1, from coordinate 4,103,232 downwards.
AAGCAGGATATCAAAAAATTTTATTCTTCATTTTTTATTTGTCATATCGAGTTACATAATAATCCATCACCAGATTGCGGCGTCACCTTTATCCTAGAGTCCTCTTGAGGTTTTTGTACATATTCCCCGTGTCTGTATGGAAGCGGCCATGCCCCCTCCACTCCGGCCATGCTCCCCCACTCCTCCTCCGCACTGCTTCACTTCAATGCGTGGTGAAGGTCTCTTGCGTCGTCTCCTTATATCTCCTTCCTCCATGGGCGCTCGCTGCTGCGTGCGGTCTCTGACCAGAGATATTACGCCGCCGGTGGGCGGGGCGGCGCGGAGGTTGAATCAGTCTGGCGCCAGGCTTGGAGCCGAGAGGTCGTCTGTCATCGTGGGTGGGAGACACGCAGCGCCTACCAAGTAAGTCTGCCGTCCAACTTACAGTCGATGGCGTTAGCTTCCGTCGCACAAAGTAGAACCGCTGATGTTTCATCACGCCATTTGCGATGAAATTTTTCTCAGTATTCTAATTATTACTATTTTTTTTTTTACTTGTTAATACGATTACACTTAGCTTTATAAAAGCTGTTATGGAATATGCTGGTATTTTTTAAAATATTATTATGTGTCTTTCTAGTAAATTTCGGCTGATTTAACGATTTTGCCGTTTTCTGGTTTGTCTGGTCTGTCATCAGAAACAATTGTTTTAATTTTCTGTCAATGAAACTAATTCGCAACGTGCTTTTACCGTGAAAACGGCACACGAGAACGCAAAAAAAAAAAAAAAAAAAAAAAAAAAAAAAAAATGATGCACTATATTATGTTGGTGCAACGGCAAGATATTTTAACACAATTCTTATAATATTCGTCCGTTTATTGAAACCAAACGGCATAGGAATTTTAGACAAGATTCATTTTTGGAATGTGAAATATTTAATTTCTGTCTTTGTTTTGGCTGGAATTTTTTTTCAGTTTTGTTTCGCTACAATGGACCAAGTGCCTCAGTAGCAATTTCTTTAATTTGTATTTCACTCAACTTTATTGCAAATTCTCCCAGTGCAATCTCTCAACTCACCTACGATTTGTTTTAAATTGTTTCAGTGTTTTTGTTAAATTGTTCAACATTTTTCGTGGACATTTATTTCAGTCCATCACTCCCTTAACTACAAAAAAAATTTCCCCCCCACCCTTAGCTACTCCTGAAATCTGGTGTCAGCTTGTGGTCATGGTCATCTCTTCCCTTCTACCAATATCCATCCAGGCCTCATCGCCAATATACGCCGTATACACTCCCAGCACTCTCTTCACCCTCCAATGACTCCCAACCCAGCTCCTTTATCGTATCGGTTACTGATATGTTCTGTAGTAATTTCGACAAATCTACCTACCTTACTTTGCATCCTCTACATCTCCTGTATTTGATGGGTATGTGCGTTACATACTGCACCCCCATACTCAAGCAATAGTCTGAACTAAGTTTTTGTATAGGCTACTAGTGCCGGAACATCCCGTTATCACCCGCTCCACTAAACGCACGATTTTGAAACCTCTCTCTTCCGCCTGTCCAATATGTCCTATAAAGCGTAGTGGCTCTCAGGCCTCACATTCGAGAGGATGCAGGTTCGAATCCAAGATTTCGGTTTAATATGGTTTCGCAAAATCACTCAGATAATGCGAATGGCGGGAAGGTTCCTTTGGAAGACCATGCGCAAATTCCTTACAGTTCCTTTTCTACAGTCTTTTCTCGCCTCTAATGACCCCGACGTCGGCAATAAAAACGAGGTGTTCCGCATAATTGATTTTTTATCAGATGTGATTCCAAGATATTTATATATATTATGTATTTAAAAAGCAATTCGTCCTGCACCCTATTATCGTACAAAACTTTAACATTTCCATGTTTGAACCTAATAAGCTGACTGATCTTGGCATTGATCTTCATTCCAGCTATATATCCTGTCCAGACCTCCTGTAGCTGTTCCCGTTGTGATCGCATTATATAACGTTATATAACAACCTAACTTCTGACCTCAAGCATTAACACAATCACTCATTAGATAATCAATATCAAAGGTATTATTACAATAGTCACTTCACTCCCACCTCTTCTGATACTGTATTTCCTACCCTAACTCTTTTCTTTCTAACTTTTAAGATCCCTCCCTCTACCCAGCAAATAACCTTTTCATCGACTTCAATGGTTTCTACCTTATTTAACACGAAGGAAATGTAGTTTCAAAAGAAGTGGAAGTAAAAATGGGAGTGCCACAGGGTAGCGTATTGGGACCATTGCTATTCAGCTGTGTAGGGAAATTGCCACCGGAGCCTGTGCTCCATTGCAATTAAATTAAATTAAATTAAATTATTCTAATGAATAATTGTGTTGATTGTTTACTACCTGAAATTAGATTGTTTGCAGATGACATAATGCTGTATAAAAGAATCAAAACGATAGAGGATTGTAAACAGTTGCAGGGTGATCTGGACAGGATATCTAATTGGGTTGGTAAACATGGAATGAAGATAAATGCAAAGAAGAGTCAGCTTATTAGATACACAAATAAAAAACAAAAGGTTAATTATGAATATAAGGTGGGTAAAGAATTGCTTGCTGAGGACTTGAAATGTAAATACCTCAGCATTACATTTGATAACACGCTTAACTGGGCAGGACACATTGGACAGGTGGTAGGAAAAGGTTTCAAAATTCTGCACTTGTTGGAGAGAGTGATGAGGGGATGTACGAGAGAAGTCAAGGAATTGGGTTACAAAACTTTGGTCAGACCATTGCTCGAATATGGTAGTGTAGTATGGGACCCTCATTTTACGTATCAAATACAGGAGTTGGAGAGGGTGCAAAAAAGGGCTGCTAGATTTGTTTCTGGAAATTATCGCTGAATGCAATCAGTGACGGATATGATAAAGGAGCTGGAATGGGATTCATTGCAAGACAGGAGGAGCATGAGGAGGGTCATGGGAGTGTACAGGGCATATACTGGCGATGAGGCATGGAAAGATATTGCAATAGGTATGAAAAGTAGTGCATGGAAGGGAAAAGATGACCATGACCACAAGCTGGCACTCGATTTCAGGCACAAGGGTGTGGGAAGATTCTCTTTTTTAGGTAAGGGTGTCAGGGATTGGAATGAGTTACCAAGAGAAATGATGAATAATTTACCGAAAACTTTGAAAGAATTTAAAGATAAAATTTGTAGAGGGCAAATGTAGGTAAGTGCAGGATAGGGGGAAGATGGGGGTGTAGGGAAATTGCCACCGGAGCCTGTGCTCCATTGCAATTAAATTAAATTAAAATTAAATTTATGGGTCAATCTGTCAAATGCCCAAGAAAGATCTAGTGCTACACTATCTGCGTTTGACCTGAAATATTTTGCATGCAGCCCACTACAAAAGATACGCACTAATATCCTTTCCTAAATCCAAGTTGCTGGATTTGGAACATATTTGTGATACTGTTATCATTCTCTTAATCAACTGACCTACCCTTAGGTCTAATTAATCGACTTGTAATTGGTCACGACTCTTTTATGGACCGGTACTGCTATCGCACTAGGAAGCAGCAAGTATACATACTCAAAATAAATAATATTAAAAGCCATAGTACAACGTTGTATCTTTTAACATATCTCCAGAGCATTATTCAAACCATACGTTCATGCCTTCTGAAGCTATCTAGTTCTCTCAAAATACCCTTTAGCCTGTTTCTAATGTCGTAGCCTACTGATTTTTTACTTTTGTGGAGAATTTGCTGCAGTGGTTTCGTCCCTATTATCCCTAGATGAAAGTCCCTAATGGTCTCATTAAACCAGTTACTTAAAATCTTTTTTCAATTCATCAGTAACTTCTTCTCCATTAACTTCTACAATTGTGTTACAAATAACTATACATATTTATAAATACAGCATTCAGTAGACTCCTTACTAATAGTATTCTTCATGAACCCATCTTTAGCATACTCTATTTGCTGCTATTAATCACTTGTTTAGTTGTTTTGCTGTCTGCGTTTTCTTTTCACAAACCTCTTTAGCCTCCTCGCATCCCTGTTATAGTAAGTTGGTCCAATTCCTGCGATAATATTCTTCGTAACCCAAATTTATCTTCTCTGTTTGCTGGTAGTAACTCTCTCTTTAGTTTTCTTTCTCCTCCCCCGTCTTACGGTTTTCTAATTCTGGACTGTTCTCTTTTTAATAACGTCTTTAGCCTTCTCACTTCACTATTACGCTATGTAGGCTTCAAGCTTTTCTCTGTTTTGTATTCTTAATATCTTACCGAGCGTGGTGGTGTAACGGTTAGCGTTCTGGCCTCGCATTCGGGAGGACGGCGGTTCGAATCCCCGTCCGGGCGTTCCATGGTTTCCTAAATCACTCCAGGCACATGCAGGGATGCTTCCTTCAAAAGGCCATGGCCGAATACCTTTCCTTCCCATTCCTTGCCCGCCATCCTTTCCCGTCTCTAAAGACTTCGTTGTTAGAGAGACGTTAAGCAGAGAAAAAAAAACCCCTTAATACTTTTTTGAACTCCTTTGTAAGCTAGATACTAAAACTTCCCAGGAAATGCCTTTTCAATTCTGATAGGGGTGCCCTTTTATAATGGCTTGGGAACCGTCACAGTCAGATATGACTGAACACTCTCTTTGTATTAGGCTAGGAACAGGAAGGAAATCGACCATGGCCTTTCGAACGGACCATTCCCGCATTCACCGGCAGTGATTTCGGGAAAGCATAGAAACCCGAAATCAGGGTGACTGGACGGGAAATCGGGCCAGCATCCTCCAGAAAATCTGGTCTCAACATTACTCCACACTTCACTTTTTTTTTACTTATGGCTTTACACCTCGTCGACGTCGAAGTCATTAGAGGCGGGATGGGACGGGGGACAAGGAACGGGAAGGAATTCGGCCATGGCCTTTTGAAGGAAGCATCCCGGCATTTGCCTGGAGTGATTTGGGGAAACCATGGAAAACCCAAATCTGGATGCCCGGACAGGGATGTCCTACAGGAGAATATAGTACAAAGTTTATTCCGGAATCAATAAGGAAAAAAGCTACTTCCTACGTTGGAGAGGGGGGGGGGGGGAGGCAAAAGTCATTTGGGACAACGTGGGGGGGGAAGGGGGGTTCAGAGGAGGCCAAGATGGAGTCACGTAGTTCATGGACGCTCCCTCAGGTGCGATGATCTGAATCCGACAAATTCTGACCCGAAATCTACTTTAAATCTAAATGAATAGTTTACACATTGTTTTTCATGGCTTTCTCCAGATTAGCTTCCAGGCGTAACAAATGTTCCTCCATACATTCTGATCCGGTACAATGCTTTAGCTGTGATACCCTCGGAGTAGTTCCTTAATGTTTTGGTCTTTCTGTATTTTTTTGTTTTTTGTTTCCGTGTTTCTTTTTGTATTGCTTGTCGACAAGTGGCTGACATTCGTTGCCCGGTACCAAAGTCAATGTCGAAGGCAACCGTGATGGATGACAGTTCCAGGAAGACAGTGAGTCGGCTGAAGTGTTTGCGATGTCCCAACACACCTGTTACCGGCTGTGTGTTAAGAACACGCCGTGACGCAATATCCACAAGTCATGCTTCACTCCAACACGCCTACGAGCATGCATCGGGAATATCGACCAATACCCAAGAACAGCCCCTAGTTTAAGGTGTCTACAGTACGAACCTCGACCCCATATCCCCATATCCTCTCTACCACCCAACAACAGATTTTACAGATTCTTCTTCTTCTTCTTCTTCGATTTGAGAAGTCGTAATGCTCGTACAAAGGAAATAGCGTACAAAACACTAGTGCGTCCGCATTTGGAATACTGTTGTGGAATTTGGGATCCGTATCGCAAGGGATTGATTGAAACATTAGAGAAAGTACAGAGAAGAGCCGCTCGATTCGTGACTGCTAGTTACAGTCCTTACGTAAGTGTCACAGAGCTGATACGTGGGTTGGGCTGGGATTGTTTGGCGGACAGACGACGTCGTTTTCGTTTGAATTTGCTGGAGAATATGCGAAAATCTTTAAGTTACGAATGCAACGAAATACTTCTTCCGCCAACCTTATTTAGGTCGCAATGACAGGAGGGATAAGATTAGAGAAATAAGATGCCGTACTGATTCATTTATGTATTCCTTCTTTCCTCGATCTGTTCGGGATTGGAATGCGCAGAATTAGGATTGGTGCTTAGCACCCTCTGCCACCCACAGTATTTGTGATTTGCAGAGTATAGATGTAGATGTAGATTATTCCCTTTAAAGAGAGCGACTGAACTTGAGTAGTCATGATGTTTTTTTCTTCTCCTTTCTTCCCAAATTCTCTTCATACGCTCGCTGTGTTCTCTCTTGCGCTCTTCTGACCATTTGTTTCTGTTCTTTTTTTGGTTTGTGTTTGTTAAGTGTATGTTCCTAAACTGTTCTCCGGTTGTTTATGTTGTCTTGTGTGATCCCCAATTCTTTAAGGCCCTCTTCTGTTTCAGATATCCATTTAATCTTGTTTTTACAGGTGTTTACTATCTCGAAGATTTGCCTTGTGAGCCTGTTCTTGTTCATCCTGCTAATATGTCCATAAAATTTCATACTTCTTTTTCTAAAGTTGTCAGTTATTGTTTCTATCTGTTTGTAGAGCTCTCTTGATGGCCTCTTTATCCAAATTCCTTCACGAAAAACTGGTCCGAATATTTTCCTCAGAATTTTCCTTTCCTGCTTTTCAATGTCTCTTATTTTTGTATGACCATGAATCACTGTAGTTTCTGCAGCATAAAGTGCTTCCGGCAGAACTACTGCGCTGTAATGCCTTAGTTTGGCGTTGACAGAAATAGATTTTTTATTGTAGTGATTCCAAGTAAGCTTATACGCTTTTTGTAATTTTGATACTCTTTCTTGGTTGGCTATTGTGTTCAGTCCTGATGGTTGGATGATCTGTCCCAGATATTTAAAGTGCATTACCTGTGTCACTTTCCCATACCGAGTTGTAATGGGAAGATTATCTGCAGGCTTGCTTTCCATGTATTGAGTTTTTTCGTGGGAAATTCGTAGGCCAGTTTTCTGTGAAATTTCGTGAAGCTTCTCCAGTGCAAGTTTGGCTTCTTCTCTATTGATGGTGTTCTGGCCTCGCATTCGGGAGGACGGCGGTTCGAATCCCCGTCCGGGCATCCAGATTTGGGTTTTCCATGGTTTCCCCAAATCACTCCAGGCAAATGCCGGGATGCTTCCTTCAAAAGGCCATGGCCGAATTCCTTCCCATTCCTTGCCTCCATCCTTGCCCCCCATCCTTTCCCGTCTCTAAAGACCTCGATGTTAAAAAGAGACGTAAAGCAGTTACAAAAAAAAAAAAAAAAAAAAAAAAAAAGGCTAAAATGGCAAGGTCGTCTGCAAAAGCCAAACACTTTACATTGATTCTCTGCTCTTTTTTAATCCCGAGTTGAGTTTCTCTTTATTTCCTTTTCCCGTGTCCAGATTATTATTATTATTTTTAAGCGCTGTTTGGACGGGGGTAAATCTGTGAGTTCGTGACGCCACGTCACCATCACGCAACCTGTTGCGCGTAGGACTCTTTTCGCAAAATCTTTATAAAACACACAGCTTTTATACGATTTTGATGGAACTTTGCGTACTTTAAAATAAATAGAAAAACACGGTTGACGTTAGATTTACAGAAACCCCTCACCTTAATTTCTGTCAACGTTGTCCTTACAAACCCACAGTTTTCATCTGATTTTGATAGTAGTCAGCACACGTGTACTTTAAAATAAGGCGGTCTGGTAGCTCAGTGGTTAAGGCGCTTACATACGAAAGTTCTTTCTCTGGTCGCGGGTTCGAATCCCGCGGTGAGCAGGGATTTTTATGAGTTGTATTTGATTATATGAGCTACGCCGGGACGTTCCGTGGTTCTGATTCCACGTTAAACTGTAGGTCCCTGAGGAAAGGAATTGGCCTTCCTACCTCCGATACAATAGCTTAGTACATCTCCTTTAGGAAGATTCGACGAACCGGGTTGTGGACTAAGTTAGATTTTTAGTTTTTGAAGTGAAAACTAGGCGCGTTGGCTGATTTTTATACGGCTAAACTCTTATGATGTCGCGTCACCGACATGCCAATGCTAATGCTAATGGTATAACTGTAGCTGTAAATATGACGTGTTACGCGTATGATATTCATAGTTTTAAGTTTTCATTTCTGTCGGTAGTCCCCAATGACTGTCTTTATTTTTTTTTATCTCTCGTCGACGTCAAGGTAATTAAACGTGGGAAAGGACTGGGGACAAGGAACGGGAAGCAATTCAGCCATGGCCTTTTGAAGGGACCATCGCGGCATTTGCCTCGAGTGATTTGGAGAAACGATGAAAACCCAAATCTGGATTTCCGGACCGAGGATTCTAACCCGCATCATCCCGAATGCGAGGCCTGAACTTTAACCGCTCTGCCATCACTCTCGGTGGAACCGAAATGGTCACTGTCAATGGACGTGATATCCGATCTTAATCGTAAGTTATTTAATTCCAGTAACGGACCAGCCCCGTAATCCAAATGCGAGTGTTCAATCGTTTCCCCGAAATCATTCCAGGCGAATTCCCGGATTGGTTTCTTGAAAAGGCCATGGTCGAATTCCTTTCCATTAATAATCCCTTATACTCTCGCAGCTCTAATGACCTCGACGTCGACAAGGCGTAAAACACTAAGAAACATTTAATCAAACACAACTCCTAAAAACTTCTGCTCACCACGGGATTTGAACTCGCGACCGGAGAGATAAATTTTCGGAAGAAGAGTCTTAGCCGCTGGGCTACCAGACCACCTTGTTTTGAAGTATAGATGTGCTAAGTACTATCAAAATCTGATAAAAACTGTGGTTCATATGAACAACATTGACAGAAATTAATGTGAGGGGTAAAGGATGAGAGGGTCTGGTATTTTCTAAATGAAACGTAAACAGTGTTTTCCTATCTGTTTTAAAGAATGCAAAGTTCCAGCAAAATCGGATAAAAACTGCGTGTTTGTATGAAGGGATAAAAACCATTCATTTTTGTATATTAGAAACAAGTATAATCTATATTATCTCTGGTGTCCAAGCACGACACGTCATACTTACAGCTGCAGATATGCTGTAAACATTAGCATGTTGGTAACTGGGACTCACAAGATTTTACTCATGGAAAAAGCATCCAACGCGCATATTATATGCGCAACGCGTCAAAGCATGTCGCGACGGGTAGTTGCGAAATCATAGATTTGTCCCTGTTTAAGGGGGTAGGTACAGTACTCAGGTTTCAAAAAAAATATTTTTTTTCTTTTGATTCACAAAAATAGTTTTTACTTTTGACTTCATCTTGTTGAAAAAAATTATTTAAATATCTTTGACAGTGCGGAAGTTATGCGCGATTAAGCGAAGTCCTACACGATTGACAGCCACTTAAATCTTACTGCACTTGAAGGTAAACCAAATCTTTAACGTTAAATATTTCAAAACAGCAATTCATCAAATGGTTTTAAAGATAAATTTTTTCCATATGCATATATCTTTTTCAAATTTGCAGGACATACTCTACATTCTAATTACTACAGTCCTAACCATTATTGTTTATGCAGCTTTTCCCCAATAAAAAATATGCCATTACGTTCAAGCAAAAAAAGCAAAAAATTTAATTTCTTTAATTTTTTTTATTAAAAATAAATCTAGTGTTAAATATGTTATATTATTGGTTTAACTTATTGCCTTGATATTATTTTACAATATTAAAACAATATTTATGAAAATACTATGCCTTCTGTCAATAAAAACCTTCACAACAACATGTTTTTTACTGTCAATTTGGATGGTACATTAACCTATTGTTAAACAATATTTTTATTTTAAAAATCAATTTTTATATCTAGCCATAACAGTTCTATGGAGCTATGAAATTTGAACCCTCAAATTTAAATGGATTTCGAGAAAATGACATTTCAATTTTTTCAAATATTTGTATGTGTTAGGTGTACCTACCCCCTTAAAGAGCGCCTAAGGCACGTATAGAAGTTTCAACTTCAAAACTAAACAGCCAATAAACAAAGAACTAACGAAAAACCAAGAAATACACTGCGAAAGGAGGAAAACAAAAGTGGAGAGCAGGAAACTTTGTTGTGAAGAAGCTGTCGTTACGGGCAAATTGGAAATGGTGTACCCGGTAAAGTGTTGCATACAGAAAACTGCCAGGATATCAGACTGAATGTGAACCCAGTCCCGTGCGGTGCAGTCGCTAGGCGCAGTATTGAGAATGCAGTAGGCGTGTTTGTGCTGCTTCCCTGTTTCCTAGTCGTCCCACTACGCAACACAACCTCTCCTGGAGGTCAAAGACGCTTTAAGCGCTCGTAAAACATCCAAAGAGCGGCGTATGTGACAGAAACCTGACGAGCACGCATGAAAGTTGACAACAGAGCTTGGCATGGTTAGATGAAACACTTCCATATCCAGCTTATGTATAAGGATATGACTTGTGCGACATAAAAGATTATTTGCCGATGATGCTATTATTTATCGTGAAATCAAAACCCAGGACGACTGCACTTTGTTACAAGACGATATTGTGAAAATAATTAGTGGTGTAAAGATTGGCAGTTGGAGTTAAACGCTAAAAAGTGCCAAGTCATGCGTCTAAGTAAAAAGGTGACACCATTTAGCTCTGAATATACAATTAATGCTACTGTCCTTAGAACGGTAGATTCCGCTAAATACCTAGGGGTAACAATTCGTAATAATATGTCGTGGAATGAGCATATCGAGAATGTAATTGGGAAAGCAAATCGTATGTTCCGATTTCTAGGTCGTAATTTAAAACAATACACTCCGTAAGTTAAATCGATTGTATACAAGTCACTAGTACGTCCTCACTTAGAATATTGTTGTTCTGTATGGGGTCCCCATCAAAAGGGGTTAATGGAGGCATTGGAGAAGGTCCAAAGAAGAGCCGCCCGATTCGCGACAGGTATATACAGCGTGTTACAAAAAGGTACGGCCAAACTTTCAGGAAACATTCCTCACACACAAACAAAGAAAATATGTTATGTGGACATGTGTCCGGAAACGCTTACTTTCCATGTTAGAGCTCATTTTATTACTTCTCTTCAAATCACATTAAACATGGAATGGAAACACACAGCAACAGAACGTACCAACGTGACTTCAAACACTTTGTTACAGGAAATGTTCAAAATGTCCTCCGTTAGCGAGGATACATGCATCCACCCTCCATCGCATGGAATCCCTGATGCGCTGATGCAGCCCTGGAGAATGGCGTATTGTATCACTAAAATGAGCTCTAGCATGGAAAGTAAGCGTTTCCGGACACATGTCCACATAACATATTTTCTTTGTTTGTGTGTGAGGAATGTTTCCTGAAAGTTTGGCCGTACCTTTTTGTAACACCCTGTATAGTTGGAGGGAAAGCGTAAGTGCAATGTTGAAAGAGTTAGGTTGGGAAGACATGGAACACCGAAGGCGTTGCTCTCGACGGAAGCTAATTGAAAAATTCACGACTGACGTATTTCGGAATGACAGCAAACAAATATTGCTACCAGCAACATTCATATCAAGGAATAATGGCGAAAATGAGATAAGAGAAATCAGGGCCAGAACCGATTCATTTCTGTACTAATTTTTCCCACGAGCGTTTAGGGAATGGAATAGAAAGGATTTACCGGGCGAGTAAACTTAAAATCCGACAGGAGTAGCTTTCGATAAAGCTCTCCGGCCATCCTGATCTGCGCTTTCCATGGTTTTCCCGGATCGCTCCAGGCGAATGCTGGGATGGTTCCTCAAAATATCCCATGGGCGCCTCCTGCCATATCCCGTATATCCCTTCCAAACCATTACCCTTTTGGATATATGCAATGCACCCTCCGCCACACACTATTGGTGAACCGCGGAGTAATTGCGTCTGGTGAAATAGGGATGTCGACTGAGATCTGACGACATGTTTTTAATTTCTTAAACAACAGTTTAAAAAAATGGAAGCAGGAGGGCAAAAACAAAATAAAGTGTCTGAGAAAACTACTGCTACGGGAGGGCGAGGGGATCAAGACTTCCTGAAAAACACTTCACGTAATTAGTGGACGCCCCCTGACGTTGAATTCATTAAAAACTTAATTTTGCAGAAATCTTTTTAAAGAAAATATTCTAGAGTGACTTGTGATATTATTTACATTGTTAACAAACTGACGAAATTCTCATGCTATATTATTATGTACCCTTTTTTTAACTTATGGCTTTACGCATCGTCGAGGTCATTAGAGGCAAGAAACGACGGGGGTGGGGGAAGCAAGGAGCGGGAACGAATTCGACCATGGCCTTTTGAATGAACCATCCCGCCATTCGCCTGGAGTGATTTGGGGAAACCATGGAAAACCCAAATCTGGATGCCCGGACGGGTATTATAACCCACGTCTTCTCGAATGCGAGGTCAGAGCGTTACCACTCCCCCACCACGCTCCGTCCCGCCTTAGAAAACTGTGTACGAAATTTCAGACCAAAGTGATAATTCCGTCTCAAGTGTTTTCGTCACTGTGGCGTAGTCAATGATTTTGACGGCGCGGGTGTGGCAGCAATGCTCTGAGTGACGGTCGGTATCGCAGGCCTCAACATGGCGACCGCGTGGGAGGCTGTTAATTAATGCGCGTCAGAGATAGCCCGTAAATCAAGTCAGCATTATCAGCAGCTTATCGACGCGAGGTTTCGAGTGGCACACGCAACAGCTGTGGGAGATATTCCTCCGGTGAAATACTGCACTCTGCTAAGCCGAAAATCCGTCTACTTTTACTGCCTCATATCTATCTTTGGCGGCGTGATGATAGTTTTGTGACAGCGATATCTGAAAGAGAAAAGATTCTGCAGATTTGAACAGCAAGTATCAATAAGTCGAAGGCCGGGATTAAAGGCCGCTCTACTCATAACGACTTGACTTGTTCAGGCAATACGTTAGCTTCTTCTTCTTCTTATCGTGTCGATGACAGCATCAAATAGGTGGTAGTTTTTCTGCCAATGCGCTAGCTTTGTCAGTATCTGATTGGAGGTCAAATTGAGATACATTTATTCCAATTTGTGGAAAAGACAGCAGATGTACCATGGTTTCTCTCTCCCCGCACGAACATGGGGTATCTGTCTGTTCTCCCAGGTATCCCCAGGTGGCAAGAGTATCTTTGCAGCGGCCAACTCCAACTCGAAGCCTGTTCAGCGACTTCCATATGGGCCATGGTTGTTCAGACCCAGGTGGTGGACCCTCTTTTGGCTTGATCCACTCGAACCCTTGTTGTAATCTCTTCTCCCAAGCCAGTATTCTTTCATTGCTTGGAGCTCCAGTTGGTGGCTTTGAAGTTCGCATGAAGCTTGAACGGGACTTTAGTCTCGATGGCACAGGTGTATAGCCATGTAGGGGGTGTCGGGCATCTTCGTTCACTTTAAGCCTTGCCACGCTGGTGGCAACTTCCCGGCGTATGTCTCCAGGGGTGATGCCAGCTAGTATCCCCACTTTGCTCACAGGCGATGGTCTGAGACAACCTGTGATCAGCCGGCATGTTCTGTGGAGCGCAACATCCACTGTCTTAGCATGGCTGGATTTTTGCCACACAGGACATGCATACTCTGCTGCGGAGTAGCATAATGCTAAGGCAGAGGTGCGGATGACGCTTGGGTTAGCTCCCCAGCTAGATCCGGTCAACTTGCTTAAGATGTTGTAGCGTGCTAATACTTTCATCTTGACGTTGCGACAGTGGCTTTTAAGAGTGAGACCTCTATCAAGAGTAACGTCCAGGTTTTTTGGATTTTCACTGTGCAACAGAGTTGATCCATTCCAGGACACATTCAGCTTTCGTTTAGCGCATTTATTGCGCAAGTGAAATGCACAGATTTCGTTTTTGTTGTTGGTTTTTTTTATTTGGCTTGAGGTCTTTCTGCTTGTAGTAGGCTCCAAGGGATTCAAGAGCTGTTGTAAGTCTCCCCTCAACGGCCTGAAAAGTCACATGTTGAGCAGCTAGGACAAGATCATCAGCGTAGATAAATGACATACAATACGTCAGGTAAAACTGACCAAAAAAACGCTACCACACTCTTACGTTTTTAACTTCCATCTTTAGCTCAGTTCTACTGAAATCATGGGTGAAGCATTACTTTTAGTGGATATTTCACTATGTTTGATGAGATTAAAAGTAAGATCAGTCTAGTAGATGGTTGCTAAAGGGTAAAAGGTCCTTTCATCTGAATTTTCTTCAGAAATTACCTCATGAAACTGAAGACTGGTGTAATTATTTACGAATTCTTACGGATCCTTATATGAAATAATCTAAAAACAAGACACTGCTGTGAGAAGAAGAATCTCACCCCTTGAGGGACTGACTGCTACGCTAACATTTCTAGTAACAACTAGAAACTACGAAGATCTAGAGTTCACAACTGTAATGTCGAAACTATCTCAAGATCTTCACAGCTGTAATTTCGTAACACTCTTACCAGAATATTGTCGAGTTAGTTATGTATATGAAATGTTGAAACCAGGAAATATACACAACATTCAATTACGAAGACGTGGACTATTTCTTGAAGATGCAAAACCTGTAAGGGATACATTCAAGATGTACTTTAATAGCCAAGGATCAGGACATTGGCAGGACATCGCCGTAACTATTTTAGAATTTGATAAAATAGAATCATTTTCAAGACAGCGATTAATTCTTTCGTTTATATTTAGCACTACTATTGTCTAGCTATTAAATAAATCTACTTTATTTTTATATGTACATTTCTACGTACAGTTCTGTTAATTTGCAGCGGTTAACAACTTACTTCAACTTCTGAATTATCGTCTGTATTGGTATTTGTTTCTCTTGGAGTATCTTCATAATTTAAGAATAAAAGAAGGTAGAAATTCTACAGAGAAGATTTGTAAATATCATCGGCACCAGCACCAAAACGTGCCAACGGCATAGTTTTTAGTAACTTTTTAAGAAACACTGAAATAAAGGAACTGAATATCTTTTTCATATCCGCTTCCTTTGTATCTCCAAGATACACTTGCTTACATTTATCAACCAAAACACATGTTTAATTTTCTTGTCCCGGTCACTATAGTCATTTGACTTTAACTTGCCGTATACAAGAATAACTAGGAAACAACTCAGTGAATTCCGTAAACAAATCAGTGTCATAGTTTCTAAAAGACCATCGCATAAAATGTTTTTTTTTTTTTTTTAAAAAAAAAAAAAAAAAAGCTGGACATTTTCTGTCTTTGTTTTGATCTTAAAATTTAACTGGTAACTTCTTCTGTCATATTAATTAAAAATTAGAAATCATAACATTTGTTCAACGAATTAAATTGAAAAAACTTTCGCGTTAGTTTTTGGCAACACAAAAGTTGTCGAGTAGTCCCGGACACAGTATTAAATGCTGGCCTAATCGTTTTTTGGTCTTACAAAAATCACAATATTAATGGATATCTGAATAATCTATACAAACACAATCTTCATGGGCCCAGTATTTGCTTCATAGCACTGAATCCAGTCTTCTTCAGACATTTCTCCACGCACGATGCATTCGGTCCGTTTTACTCGATTTCTCTCAGAAAGACTCAATAATTTTCTTTGTATTCAACGTCTTTTTATTTTTTCGGTTCGCCTGTTTTACTGCCTTTAATTTTCTGCACATTTTTCATATGGTAAATATGTCATAATCGCGCCCTATTGGATTTTTCGAGCCCGCGTTACTATGCGTTTATTTGGCGCATCATATTCAATAGTCTCCAACGAATTTTGACAGGAGCGACGAAAAAACACACACACACACTAGTGTGGAACTCACTAAGCCGCAGCTCAGGTGCACTTGTTTTTACACTACATGTTTAAATATTTTTTCTGTCCGTGTGTATTTGACTGAACTGCTCCTAAACGGTTGGACTGACTTTTATGAAATTTTGTCTGTGTGATTAAGTTGATTCGAGAATGGCTTAGATTCGCAAAAATCCAAAAAACCACTCCCTCCCCCTTTACAAATCTTGATTTTATACGAACCCACATTTTTTATCCGATTTCGATTAAACTTTCCACACGTATACTTCAAAATAAACAAAAAAATACTATCAACATTTGGTTCTCAGAAACACAACCCCTTTCCACCCCCATAATTTTTGCCAATGTATTTTATACAAAGCCACAATTTTTATCCGATATCGACGGAACTTTTCACACTATACTTTAAAACAAAGAGAAAAATACTGTATACATTTGATTTACGAAAACCGAAACCCTCTCCCCCTTTCAACCCATTTAATTTTTGTCAATGTTGTTTACACATACCCGCAGATTTTATCCACTATCGACGGAAGTTGGCATATGTATACTTTAAAAACAACAGAAAAATACTTTCTACATTTGGTTTCCAGAAACTGTACCTCTTTCCCCCTTTCCATCTCCTTATTTTTGCAAACGTTCTTTATACAAACCTACAGATTTCATCAGATTTCAATGGTCCTTTGCACACATGTTCATTAAAACAAACAGAAAAATACTGTGTAAATTTGATTTTCAGTAACCCACTGTTTCCACCTCATGAATTTTTGTCAAAGCTTAAGTTTCTTTCCGATTTTGAAGGAACTATGCACACAAATACTTTGAAGCAAACAGGAAAGTACCTACCGTATACTTTTGGTTTACAAAAGTCAGAACGCTGTCCCCTCTTACTCCCAACCATCTTCATTTCAAATGTTGTTTATAGAAACTCACTGTTTTTATCAGATTTTTGATTGAACACTGCGCACGTATACTTTAAAACAAAGATATATGTATTGCCTACATCAGGTTTAAAAAAATTCACCCATTTTCGCCTATCACCCTTCTTATAAAAAAATTACACACGAAACCATTCAGTTTTTCGCGATGTCTTTCATTGTTTAGTACATGTAAACCTGTGTGTTTGGTACATGCACACCCAGTTCAGAAAGAGAAAGATGCACTGCAACGCATGCCGGGTAACGCTAGTTTACAATACAGTTCCACCGACGCAGTGTGGTTGGTTTGTTAGAACTTTAAGTGTCTGGGGTTACCTGCCTTCCTAGCGAAACACGTACAACTTCTCACGAAACAATTATAAGTGATCAAAAGTTTGACTAACAGAAATAAAAATACCATACGTAAAACTCCTTACTCTAGAAAACAGTTTATCAGCATCTCCGTGATGCTCCTATCTAGCGGTATAGCGTTCACTTGTTTCTGACGCCAGTGACGCCTAGCGGCGTCGCTCTGAACTACCGCACACCCCTGTACTCGACTGTTAATAATTTCTTCTTTTACGAGTTTAATTTTGAAAAATTACTTAAATAATTAATAATGTTACCAAAGTGAGGAACTTAATCTTAAAAATCATACCTCATTTGTCGATTTTTGTTAAGTTAATTTATTTGTGTCGTGCCAGAAGCATATTGTTAAACAATTTCAAACATCATGTTGTACTAGACCAAACCTTTGCCACTCACAGTGTATTTTCTGACGTGGGGGGAAGGTTGTAGGGACATTGTCAGTGGAGCGTGTATGCTCATCGCAACTGAAATTAAATTAAAGAAATCCTGTTCACAAGACAAACTTTAACGAAGCTTTGAACGATTTGAACTGAACTAAACCAGAGTAATTAACAAGATTTCCATTTTACTCATAAAGCCCCTTGGTAAAGAATAACTACAATGATTGTTTAGCCTCATATATTTTTAATTTTCCAGATATGGTCCACGAGCCAGTCTTCATCGTCCTTTGTTATTCCATTTTCTTCCAGTAGTCGCCCATCTTCTCCCTATGTATCTTTTTCCTATCCTCAGACCATTTCGAGGTTGTTTCATTTCCTTCTTCCTTCAAATCCTTCCATTTTAACACTCCGTCGCATGTTGTTCACTTCTGTTGTTTTTTTTTTCTCATCACTATTAACTTCCCGAATCCAGGTTGTTGTTTATTTCTTCTTCGAAAGATCATGTGACTGATTTGTTATTATTAACCGCATAGTCCCGGTATGACGTCATGGCATTTAACGAATGTTTATTTAAAATTGTTCCAGTGTTTGATAGATTCTATCGTAATATGTACATCATTATCATTGCATAACTTGACTTGCACTCCTTTTACAGATCGTATAAAATGTGAATTGATTTATACTAAAAGGTTCAAAGTCAAATTGTTAGGAAAAAATAATCAGGATGACTTGTACTGTTAATACATATATTCAGATGATAGACATGAGTTTATAGTAAAAATAAACTGTTAGCAAGAAATTGTGACTTACACTCCTTGTACTTATCACGCTAGAATTATTCTAATCCCTCAATCCGATAGGGGAGGGGGGGAACCATCCCCCTCCCTCACGCTTGAAATCGATTATCAGCTTGTGATCATGATATCCATGTATCCATCCAGACCTCATTGATAATATACGCCTTATACACTCCCAGCACTCTCTTCACCCCAAATGACTCCCAACCCAGCTCCTTTATCATATCAGTTACTGATTGTGTTGCCCTTCTTTGCACCCATCCATTTCCTGTATTTGATACCTATAATGTGGGTCCCATACTACACCACCATACTCAAGCACTAGTCCCAACAAAGTTTTGTAACCCATTTCCCTCACTTGTTTGGTACATCCCCTCATCACCCTCTCCAGAAAAAAAAAAAAAAAAAAAAAAAAAAAAAAAAAAAAAAACGTAGGTTTTTGAATCATCTCCCTATTACATGCCTGACAAAGTTTCTCATGAAATCATATGCGAACATATTTACGCTGTATATATAAGCCGACTCTTCCCTACCTAATTATTATTATTTTTGCTGTCGTCAGTCTTTCGACTGGTTTGATGCAATCCTCCATCCGTTTCTATCTTGTGCTAACCTCTTCACCTCAACATACCCCTTTCAACCCACGTCCTCAATTATCTGCTTCATATATTCTAATCTCTGTCTTCCTCTACAGTTCTTACCTTCGGACCGAGCGTGGTGGTGTAACGGATAGCGTTCTGGCCTCGCATTCGGGAGGACGGCGGTTCGAATCCCCGTCCGGGCATCCAGATTTGGGTTTTCCATGGTTTCTCCAAATCACTCCAGGTGAATGCCGGGATGCTTCCTTCAAAAGGCCATGGCCGAATTCCTTCCCATTCCTTGCCCCCATCCTTTACCGTCTCTAAAGACCACGTTGTTACAAAGGGACGTTAAACTGTTACAAAAAAAAAAAAAAAAAAAAAAAAAAAAAAAAAAAAAAAAAAAAAAAAAAATTACCTTCGACTGTACCCTCCACTAACAAATTAACCAATCCAGCATGTCTCAAAATATGACCTACCAGCCTGTCTCTTCTTTCCGTAAGCTTCTTGCACAAATTTATTTCTTCACCTACTATTCCCAAATCACGTACTTTATGTGTCTACCTAATTTTCATCATTCTTCTGTAGCACCACATTTCAAACGCTTCAATTTTCTTTCTTTCTGGTATTGCTACAGTCCATGTTTCGCTGCCATAAAGTACTGTGCTCCACACGTATAGAGTTTTAAAAATTTATTTATAAGTCCTAGATGAATACTTCAAATTAAAAGAATTCTCGTTTTCATTAAGGCTGTTTTTGATATTGCTATTCTGCTTTTAACATAATTCCTGTTTCGCCCATTGGTTGTAATTTTGCTTCCCAAGTAACAGAATTCACTTACTTCTCCTACTGCATCTGATCCTATTTTTATATTTAATCTACTATTACTGCCATCATTTCTGCTATATTTCACAATTTTTGTCTCTCTTTTCCTTTTAGTTAGTCCAAAATCAACCTTCAGTAATTTTTTTATGCCATACGTTGATACAAAACCTTTATTTCTCGTGCTTAATAAGTTGACTCTTCTTGGCATTTATCTTCATTTCGTGTTGTCCTTGTTCTTTTCGTGTCGATACAGTGCGCCGACCTTTCCACTGGCTGATTAGAATACGCTGATTCCAGTTTGTGAAAGAACAGGTGGGATTTGGTGGTTGTAACCTTCCGACTCAACCCCCCCCCCACCCAAACCTTTAAAATTTCTCGGCTAATTTATTTACTATCGGACTTCGTTTTTGCCAAAGAATGACTGCATGCGCTTATAACAATAGCAAAATAGTAGGGGACCGCAACAGTTATAAAAGAAAACATTATACTCAGTTGACAAATGATTAACCACAGTATTTTGTTTTAACTTATGGCTTTAAATCTCGTCGACGTTGAGGTCATTAGAGGCGAGATGGGAGTGAGGACAAGGAACGGGAAGGAATTCGGCCATAACCTTTTTTGAAGGAAGCATTTGCCTGGAGTGATTTGGGGAAACTATGGAAAACCTAAATCTGGATGCGCGGAAGGGGATTCGAACCGGCGTCCTTCCGAACGCGAAGGCAGAGCGTTAACCACTCACCCACTCACCCACCACGCACTTTAAGCAAAGTCGGTTACATTCAAGTACTTGGGCACAAAGATCGATATTACAAATTGCAACATGTAATAAAATTAATCAAGACCATATAAATTGTTCAGAAAAAAAAACGGTTCTAAACATAAATATTTTTTTTCTTGCCTGACTTGCTTTCCGTCACATGCATTTCAACAGTTCATAAAATAGACCCGACAGATCTTCCCAATAGTAATGTTTTCTCTTCGTGTTGTAGTAAGTTTGTTTACCTGTTACCGTGGAAAGAGTGAGCAGGAGTACAGAGAATACGAGAGAAAATGCACTTAGATCATGCAGGCGGTGTAAGCAGTCACCACATTCAATCTCATTGCCCAAGTGTATCCCAGGGGGCCTTAAATACCCTCTGGCTAACTGTAACTGTGACTCTTTGGTGCCTTTTTCACGTTGTTGTTACCAACGCTGCCTTCCCTTATTTCTTTCTGTTTTTCCATCCCCTCTACCACAGTGTTGGTGGGATGGTATCACGGCGCGCTGATTGGCTGGAACTGGATGGCTGACCTCCCAAAATTCAAAAAAATGAAAGACATTGCCTGGCTGCGTACCGCTACCTCAAAAATTTGAAATTCTTAATTGTATCCTTATTAACTATTCAACAGAGCGCTCTAGTGGCTCAGTAATTAAGGTGTCTGACTGGAGATCGAAAGGTCACCGGTTCGAATCCCTGTCTCGGTGGGGATTTTCATAGACCCTTACCCGACCTTCACCTCTGGCACAGCTTGCTGTGTAATGTGAAGTACACCAAAACGCTTCCGTGGTTCGGATTCCACGTTAAACTGTAGGTCCCCTGTACCTGGTAGCACTACCGGGTTAGGTTAAGGCGACTGAGACAGGGGCGGAATGCGCAGCCAATAGAAACCCTGTCACCAGGTCATTACGACCACACGGAATTATTATTATTTAGTATATCTGTAGGTCCCCTGTACCTGGTAGCACTACCGGGTTAGGTTAAGGCGGCTAAGACAGGGGCGGAATGTGCAGCCAATAGAAACCCTGTCACCAGGTCATTACGACCACACGGAATTATTATTATTTAGTATATCTGTAGGTCCCCTGTACCTGGTAGCACTACCGGGTTAGGTTAATACGACTAAGACAGGGACGGAATGCGCAGCCAATACAAACCCTGTCACCAGGTCATTACGACCACACGGAAATATTATTATTTAGTATATCTGTAGGTCCCCTGTACCTGGTAGCACTACCGGGTTAGGTTAATACGACTAAGACAGGAGCGGAATGCGCAGCCAATAGAAACGCTGTCACCAGGTCATTACGACCACACGGAATTATTATTATTTAGTATATCTGTAGGTCCCCTGTACCTGGTAGCACTACCGGGTTAGGTTAATACGACTAAGACAGGGACGGAATGCGCAGCCAATACAAACCCTGTCACCAGGTCATTACGACCACACGGAAATATTATTATTTAGTATATCTGTAGGTCCCCTGTACCTGGTAGCACTACCGGGTTAGGTTAATACGACTAAGACAGGGGCGGAATGCGCAGCCAATAGAAACCCTGTCACCAGGTCATTACGACCACACGGAATTATTATTATTAACTATTCAACACTAACTCTAGAGTTCCTACTTGTAGTTTATAACACTGTTATGCCATAATCATGTCTTGTGGCGTCACATAGCTTTCCAACTCCCACTCGTCTGCTCAGTGACTTCCATATGCGCCACAGCTGTTGGGCCCTCTTTCGGTTTGGATGCGGTCACTGTGTGGGTGCTGACGTCATGAGCTACAGTAGATATGCCGTCGCGAGCGCCCTGTAATGTTCCGCAGCGCTGCTTAGTTTAATCGCATTACACGTCTCTGTTTTGTGTTTGAGAGAGAGAGAGAGAGAGCCTTTATCGTGTTCGACTGAACGGCTCAAAGGTCGAGCGGAACAGATGACAGACACTCGGCACAGCTGATGGAAGCGAGTCCACTGCTCTCAGCACCCCCAGTCCAGCTGAGACAGAAAATCCAGAGTCCAGGATTACAACCAGGAATCGGGGTCACAACATGGAGGCTAAATAATTCTCAAATTTTGATATCAATATAACGGAAGTGTTACAGTTTATGTGATGAGGATGCATTCCACTGAAATAAAACGATCAAAACGATAGAGGACTGTAAACAGTTGCAGGGTGATCTGTACAGGATACCTAGTTGGGTTGGTAAACATGGAATGAAGATAAATGCAAACAAGGGTCAGCTTATTAGATACACAGATAAAAAACTAAAGATTGATTACGATTCTAAGGTGGGGAAAGAATTGCTAGTTGAATAAGGTGGGGAAAGAAGTGCTTGCTGAAGACTTGAAATGTAAATATCTTTAATTACTTTTGATAACAAACTTAACTGGGCAGGACACATAGGACAGGTGGTAGGAAAAGGTTTCAAAGTTCTGCACTTGTTGGAGAGAGTGATGAGGGGATGCACGAGAGAAGTAAAGGAATTGGGTTACAAAACTTTGGTCAGACCATTGCTGGAATATGGTAGTGTAGTATGGGACCCACATTTTGAGTATTTTGGTGAGGGTGCAAAAAAGGGCTGCTAGATTTGTTTCTGGAAATTACCGCAGAACTAAATCAGTTCGAATCCCCGTCCGGGCATCCAGATTAGGGTTTTTCATGTTTTCCCAAATCACTCCAGGGGGATACCGGAATGCTTCCTTCAAAAGGCAATGGCAGAATTCCTTCCCGTTGCTTGTCCCCATCATTTCCCGCCTCTAAAGACCTGGACGTAAAGCCATTAGAAAAAGAAATGATTCTATAGAGCAGAGTTTTGAGAAATGAAGTTGAAAGACAGATATGCTGTTGCTTGGCCCTAGTGTTCTCCTTGCCCTCAAGAATTCGATGACTGTAAAGCCCAAACTAATCTGCTCCTGAGTTGAGTTATGCAGGACGTGTACTGGAGAAATACAAACGTTCTTCTTTTAGGAGCGGCTAGATTTTTTCCTATGCCAAAATCAAATCATAGGAAGGCAATGTTCGGCAGCCAGATGACGGGGCTGACGTGAGGTGTTTTTTCCGGAATTCCGGACCCCCCCCCCCCCCTTCTCTGGTGAGATTTCGTGAGATTTGGTCGGACCCCTCCCTCCCCCCTCCCCAATACGAATGGACCTCGAGACTTTTTTTTTAGGTATCATGCTCCCAACGACGGTTTTATACTCCCCTAAAGTCGGGTTTTATCCCCCTAAAATCGACTTTCGCGTCATTTTTAGAATTTTTTTTTTTTTTAGATCTACCATACTGCAAGAATTTCAAAACCTCACGTGAGATTTCTGTTGCCTCCCCCTTCCCCCTTGTTGAGGTTTCGTGAGATTTCTCCGTACCTCCCCCCCCCCCTCCCAGTATTTCTCCTCACGTAATTAATGGACGCCCGACCACGCGACTTTGTCGTGGCTAACTAACGTAACCCGGTAATACTACCGGGTATAGGGGACCTGCAGTTCAGCGTTCTGGTGTAGTTCACATTACACAGCAAGCTGTGCCAGAGGTGAAGGAAAATCCCCGCCGAGACAGAGATAAACCGAACTGGCCGTAGCTGACAGCTGTGTCCAGGAGGTGAGTGACAAATTTCCCCTCCGCGTGGAGGGGTAAAGGCAGCGGAGTGGGGATATCGCAGACCGACCTTCAGCCGCCTCTGTTAACTGAACAGACTATAGTTAGTATTAATTTGTCATGGAGCGTTCTAACGGTCGACGCAAGTCTGTACTTTTCCGCGTTCTCGTTATATAGCGTCAGACCGTAAATCTTTGGCTCTCATCTCGTTGGAGCTACTTTCCTGTCGGGTAGGAAACGCCAGAAAATCAGATACAGTTGCGCATGCCCCGACATGAACTTGCGCATGGCCCAGACAAGTAATTTCATATGCCCCAGGACGAATTACGCAGTGTACATTCCTCGACATGGGAGTTTCTTTTTTTGTTTCGTGCTTTAGATTGACATCGAGGTATTTAGAGGTGGAAAGGAAATTCGGCAATGGTCTTCTGATGAAACCATCCCGGCGTTCGCATTCGGGATACCATACAAAACCCAATTGAGTTTATTATCAAACGTTATGCCAAGATATTTACACTTCAAGCCTTCGACAAGCAATTCTAACCCCACCCTATAAGCATACTCAACCTTTAGTTTTTTATCTGTGTATCTAATAAGCTGACCTTCTTGCCACTTATCTTCATTCCCTGCTTACCGACCCATTTAGATATTCTATGCAGGTCACCCTGCAACTGTTCAGTCTTCACCTCTTTTATCCCATTATGTATCATTATGTCATCTGCAAAATACCTAAATTCTGGCTGTAAACCATCAACACAATCGTTCATTAGAATAATGAACACTTTGCTTTCTTGCTATTAAGAATTACTCTACCCAGCAAGTAACTTTTTCATCAAATCCAATAGATTTCAGTTTATTTATAACCATTTTATGGCTCACTCTGTCAAACGCCTTAGAAAGATCTAGTGCCACACTATCAACTTGGCCTCCCTTCTCCAAATCATCTGAAATATTTTGCATATCCATCTGAGATTCACATGAATATCCTTGCTTACAGCCTGAAAACCAGTTTCTTTCCTTAAAGACATTTCTGATATAGTTGCATATCAATCTCTTCATCAATTTGCCTATCACTGATGTCAAACTAATTGGCCTGTAATTTTCAACTCAATGTGTATCCCTTCGTTTATGAACCGGTTCTACAATCGCTCTTTTTCCAGTGTTCTCGTAAGCAGCAAGACTCCAAACTCATTTTAAATAAAATTTCAAGGTAAGGTACGATATCGCATCCCACAATCTTTAATACGTATGTAGTAATGTTATCTACACCAGCGCCTTTACGTTTTTTAGCGTTCTGAGTTGTAGATAAAGTTACGTACAAATTCAGTCGGAACATTCTTGATAAAGGGAGAATCGCCGTGTTGTCGTTTCTGACGTACGCCCTACAGCAAAGTGTTTTTCCCTGTTAATGGACTGGAGGGGTGGTTGATTTGCGTATCGCGCGCTATGTTTTCGACGCAGCGCTGGCGTTGTTTGAAGCGTGTGTCCTGTTTGTTTGCTGTCCGTGTTTTTCCTGTCGTTGCCCTGTCAGTTTGTTTAACTGCGCTGCTCCTTGCTTGTTGACTCGCCTCGGGCATGCTGACGTCATAGGAGGAGCTTCCCGGAAGCTGCCACACGAACACGAAAACAGAGCACACACGGCTGCTGCTGGTCCCTTCAAGACATGCGGCAGGAACTCGCAGGTATGCCGATGGCGCTAGCAGCGTGGAAGTAATGCTTAAACGTGCCTTGTAGTGTCGCGACTTTCATTTGTATTCTCGTGAGTCATGTGAAATGTTTTCTGGCGCTAATGACTTCACTGTCGACGCACCCTGAAGCCACAGACACACACACACACAGACAGACACACACAGTGGCGGATCCAGGATTTTGTTTTGGGGGGGGGGGGGCTTGAGCGTACTTTGGTTTGGGGGGTTTGACTTGAGTGGATTTTGGCTTTGGGGGGGGGGGGGGCTTCAGACGGGCAAACAGCAATCTTTATAGTCTTCTCGGGCCTCAAATCCGTACAGCTAAAAAAAAAAAAAAAAAAGTCTCCAAAATTGTAATGTCGGAGGTGAACCTAGAAACTTTTTGAGGGGGCTTGAGCCCCCTAGCCCCCCCCCCCCTGGATCCGCCCCTGCACACACACACACGCACGTTTTCTGACGTGATCGCGGCGGCAGGAAACGAATTAACAGACATTCAACGCGGAATCGTAGTTAGGAGCGTCCATAAACTACGTAGCTCTATTTTGCATTTTGGCCTCCTGTGAACCCCCCTCTCCCCCACATAGCCCGACGGTTTTTTTTAACGTCTCTTAACAGCGAGGGTCTTTAGAGACGGGAAATGATGGGGGGCAAGGAATGGGAAGGAATTCGGCCATAGCCTTTTGAAGGAAGCATCCCGGCATTTGCCTAGAGTGATTTGGGAAACCATAGATGCCCGGACGGGGATTCGAACCGCCGTCCTCCCGAATGCGAGGCCAGAACGCTAACCATTACAACCACCAAGCTCGGTAGCCTCACGGGGATTTTGCCTCTACTCCCTCCCCCCCCCCCCCCCCCGCATCATCCCCGCCTACCACTTAGCTGTTTCCCCTATTGATTCCAGAAAACATTTTCTGTTTTAAATGAATGTAATTTTTTCTCGGCGTTGTTTATTTATAAAAGTTTCTCGGGAAACAAACCGAGTAATATTGTTATTAATGCACAATATTTCGGTGACTTTATACTCCGTCGCCATCTTCAGGTGCAGCTGCAAGTCTTGCCATGCCAGTTTACCAACAACACGCTCAAGGCTGACTTCAAGGCAGACTTCAAGACTTGCAACTGCACCTGAAGATGGTGACGGAGATAAAGTCGCCGAAATATTGTGCATTAATAACAATATTACTCGGTTTGTTTCCCGAGAAACGTTTATAAATAAATTTTCTGTTTTGTCCTGTCAGACTATTGTAAATTGCATACAGAGATAATTAGTTGACTGAAATAAATATTCACATGTCGCTGTGGGTTCTGTACTTTCTTCTTCTTTCTGATAAGGCCTTCTGGGACCACGTTCAAATTTCTATTCTTTTTTTTGTTCTTTTTTCTTCCTTTCAATCCGATATTCCTTCATGAGTTTATTATGTTTCTTCCTACTCTGCTCAGATCGCTTCGGAGCAGATTTCTTTCCTCTTTTGCCTTGGAATCCTTCCAAACTTAAGGGGAGTCTATCTCGGCCATGTTAAGTTATGTGACTTTACGAACATTTTTCTTCCAAACCAATTGACTTACTATCATTATTTTTTTTGTTGTGTTGCTTATATCTTTATCTTAATTTTAAACTGATAAGTCTCAAAAATAACAAAAACGTATATTCAAAAAAATATTTTTTAGAAATAACCAAAAAAAACAAAAATGTAATATTTTTTTTTTACATTAATTAAATCTATACCATAGTTCTTTAAACGATATTTAAATTTCCTCAGTTTTAATCAACAACTAACAAACAAGGAACAATTTTAAATAAAAAAATGTTGTTGATATCATTAATAGTGGCCGAGAGAAATGTCCCTAATCATTCAAAAACACAGTTGTCGGGGAAACGCAAATAAAGATAAAACTTCTGGATATTGTGGGCCATTTCCTCAATTGCGATAGGATCAATTTTATGGATAATTGTAACCCCAATGCAATTGAAATTGTTGTTTTATTTGCCGAACGCGTTTCGCTTCATTTGCGAAGCATCTTCAGCGGTTCTGCCTGTGGGTATTTATACATATAATTACATTTGTTCAATTTAACACGAAAATTGTGGGTTACAGATTTAAGATTACTTACATTTTTGTGGTTCCTTCAGAAAGGCCATGGCCGAATTCCTCCCCGTTCCTAGGCACCTGAGCTTTCCCGCCTTCAGTCTTGCCAAAGGAAACATTCCGGCAATCATCTGGAGTGATTTCAAAAAGCGATAGAAAACCGAAATCTGGTTGGCATGACGGGGATTCGAACACGCGTCCTATTGGATCAGAGCCCCGAACATATACGGCGAATTTCTGCGCGGTGAACAATAAGTCTTTCGTTTTCTTTTCTTTTTGACTTCTTCAAACTGTAAGTAGTCCATATTTTACACGCCGAAAGATGTTTTCAAGAATCATTACAGCCTTTTTCTTTTTTCTAACAACTATGGTATTGCTTACTTGTGCGAGATGTCTTCATCTTGTATCGATAATCCGCCATCTCAGTATCTTCCGCTTACTGCGATAGCTCTTTAGAGCGTGCATTTAACAAACAAAATTAATTTGCGTAAAATTGCACACATTTAAATCGCTGCCCAGCCATTCGGATTTCAGTTTTACATGGTTTCTGGAAACCACTCCAGGCGAATGCCAACGTGGTTCCTTCAAAAGGCCATGGCCGAATTCCTTCCCGTTCTTTGCCCCCCGCCGTATCCCGACACCTATAAATAACGACGTATTAGATCAGACAATAAGTGGCCTTCTGCGGCGATGGCTAGGGATGCAATTTAATATCAGTATCGATAAATATATCGATATTTATATCGACGTATAATCGATAATATTGGCCGTCAAGACGATAACATCCATATTTTCAGATATTTGTTTATAATATATTAGAAATTAGGTGGACAAATATTAAGCGTCCAAAGATCCTGAAAACAGTAGTTTGCTTAACCTTTTCGCATCAAGTCCATTCCTAGTTCGAGTGACAGTGGTTTCTGCCTGTGAGAAAAGCCGTTCATAAGGAACCGACGAGGCTACTTTCAGTAAATGGTTAATTGTAATTTTGAACATATCTTAATCCAACTAGTATGCCAATCAGGATTAATTTTAATTCAATTTTCCAGCAAAAAATGTACCGTAATATCCAGTTATTATAATTATATTTGTAATTATGGAAAATTACCACACACTTTCAAGCTTCTCCTTCATAACTTTCGTTTTGTTTAAATATTTTTTTATCGTTTTTATTTTGATAGTTTCACGGGAAGAAATCTTATATATATATATATAAATAGACGTGTTTTTCCCTATATTTCACTTTTTAGCCACCACTACCTAGCACAGATCACTGATGTTTGTGGGTGGAAGTAGCATGGAGTTTCCTGTCGTACACAACGTTGGCCGAATGCCGATAGCTGTGGGGATGTGGGAGATATAATGATTAAAGTTGGTCAGTGAAGGCCGTTTTCATATTACGACCAAAAATTCGTATCTCCGTATACTTCTCTTTCCTGCCACAACTACATAACATAGACTTTTGGTGTTTGTGTGTGGTAGTAGAATCGTCTTTCCTGTCGTGCACTATGGTTGTTAGATGTCGGTAGCTATGGGGATGTGGGAGATATGGGGGTTGAAAGTGGTCGACCTGTGGCAATTTCATACTTCTGCCAAAGACAAAAGTGTCATGGTGTATCACTTTTCAGCGAAAACTACAGATCACAGATAACTGGCGTTTGTGTGTAGTACTAGCACGGAGTCACCTTTCGATCACAACAGCGGCCGAATTTCAGAAAATGTGGTACTGTGGTAGATATGGTGGTTGTTAGTGGCCGACCAAGTATATTTTCGTATTTCGACTGTCTCCGCATATGTCACTTTTCTGCCACAACTACATAGCATAGAGCATTGGTGTTTGTGTTTGGTAGTAGAATCGTATCTCATGTAGTGCACTATGGTTGTTAGATGTCGGTAACTATGGGGGTGTGGGAGAAATGGGGGTTGAAAGTGGTCGACCTGTGGCAGTTTCATACTTCTGCCAAAGACAAAAGTGTCATGGTGTATCACTTTTCAGCGAAAACTACAGATCACAGATAACTGGCGTTTGTGTGTAGTAGTAGCACGGAGTCACCTTTCGATCACAACAGCGGCCGATTTTCAGAAACTGTGGTACTGTGGTAGATATGGTGGTTGTTAGTGGCCGACCAAGCATATTTTCGTATTTCGACTGTCTCCGCATATGTCACTTTTCTGCCACAACTACATAGCATAGAGCATTGGTGTTTGTGTTTGGTAGTAGAATCGTATCTCATGTAGTGGACTATGGTTGTTAGATGTCGGTAACTATGGGGGTGTGGGAGAAAGGGGGGTTGAAAGTGGTCGACCTGTGGCAGTTTCATACTTCTGCGAAAGACAAAAGTGTCATGGTGTATCACTTTTCAGCGAAAAATATAGATCACAGATAACTGGCGTTTGTGTGTAGTAGTAGCACAGAGTCACCTTTCGATCACAACAGCGGCCTAATTTCAGAAACTGTGGTACTGTGGTAGATATGGTGGTTGTAAGTGGCCCGACCAAGGATATTTTCGTATTTCGACCAAAGGCATGTGTCTCCGCAGATTTCACTTTCCTACCACGACTACATAGCATAGAGCATTGGTGTTTATGTGTGGTAGTA
The DNA here is from genome assembly GCA_031002005.1 of Vandiemenella viatica. Lineage (NCBI taxonomy): Eukaryota > Metazoa > Arthropoda > Insecta > Orthoptera > Morabidae > Vandiemenella > Vandiemenella viatica. Next base: position 4,072,839 of record JARYHS010005557.1, on the reverse strand, counting down.
GAATCGTGTCTGTTGTCGTGCACTATGGTTGTCTGTAGCTATGGGGGTGTGGAAGATATGTGGGATGAAAATGGTCGACCTGCGGCAATTTCATATTTCTGCCAAAGACGCATGTGTCACGGTGTATCACTTTTAAGTGAAATCTATCAATCGCAGATCACTGGCGTTTTTTGTGTGGTAGTAACACAGAGTCTCCCATCGATCACAACGTTGGCCGAAATTCGGTAACTGTGGGAGTGTGTGAGATATGGTGTTTGAAATTGGTCGATCATGAATAATTTGGTGTTTTATCCAAAGACTTGGGTGTATCCGTAAGTTTTATCTTGCTGCCGGAACTACATAGCGCAGAAGACTGGTACTTGTGTGTGGTAATAGTATCGAGTCTCCCATCGTGCACTAGGGTGGTTAGATGTCTATAGCTGTCAATATGAATTCTTTACAATCACGAACGAAGTCGTGGGTACCAGCTAGTATATATATAAAAATAGACGTGTGTTTTCCCATATTTCACTTTTCAGCCACCACTACCTAGCACAGATCACTGGTGTTTGTGTGTGGAAGTAGCATGGAGTGCACAACGTTGGCCGAATGTCGATAGCTGTGGGGATGTGGGAGATGTGATGGTTAAAAGTGGTCGATGTAGGGCATTTTCGTATTTCGACCAAAGACATGTGTCTCTGTATATGTCACTCTGCTGCGACAACTACATAGCATAGACCAATGGTGTTTGTGTGTGATAGTGGTATCGTGTCTCCTATCGTGTACTATGGTGGTTAGATGTCGGTAGCTATGGGGGTGTGGGAGATATGGTGGTTGAAAGTGGTCGACCTGCGGCAATTTCATATTTCTACCAAAGACGCATGTGTCATGGTGTATCACTTTTCAGTGAAAACTATCTGTCGCAGATCACTGGTGTTTGTGTGTGGTAGTAGCACAGAGTCACCCGTCGATAACAACGTTGGCCGAATTTCGGTAACTGTGGTAGTGTGGGAAATATGGTAGTTGAAATTGGCCGATCAAGGATATTTTCGTATTTCGACCAGACATGTGTGTCCGTATATTTTACTTTGCTGCCTGAACTACATAGCACAGGTGACTGGCGTTTGTGTGTGGTAATAGCATCGAGTCTCCCATCGTGCACTATGGTTGTTAGATGTCGGTAGCTGTCAATACAAATTCTTTACAAACATGAATGAAGTCGTGGGTACCAGCTAGTTTTGTATAATGGTGCTAAGTGCTTCATTAAATACATAAAACCTATGCCTTGAACTTCATTAAAAGTTCTATTACAAGCAATGATAAAATAAGCAATTGCATATGCTAGGCGATCATATTTTTTATCCCGTTTAGAATATTGTAATACGTAGTAGAAAGAAACAAGAACCAACGGACGCGAACGTAACGCAGCAGATTAAATAATAAAACGGTGAACGTAACGAAACGGAGTGGAATCACAAAGTAGCAAAGGACGGTATCGATTTCTTTATCGAGCTAAATCAGTGTTTGGCGTAGTCACCTGCCACCCATACATTTTTTTGCAGAATTTTTTCGTGCTAAGGAATTTGTAGTTTTCGGTATTTCATTGCATCATATCGATATTATCGCATCGACCTTGTAAAATATCGATATATATGCCTATATTTTTGCTCCGATATTATCGATATATTTTTGCAACCATGGCCTTTTGATTGATTCATTGGCTGCATTTGGGATCCTATCTATAAAGCCTGTTTAACCTCTCGCGCGTCGCGCGTTCTCCGTATTGAATACTCAAGTACTTAACAACATTTTAAAATAACTTATCCTAGTTACAATAGTGTCAAATACAGGTGAAGCTCGTGTTTTAGCCATATCAATTCACGAACCTACGAACTCGTTTTAATCACCTTTAGATATTGTGCAACACTTTTTTTGTTATTATTGTGGTTTTACGCCTCGTCGAGGTCATTAGAGGCGGGAACGGGAAGGTCGTGGCCATGGCCTTTTGAAGGAAGCATCCCGACATTCGCCTGGAGTGATTTGGGGAAACAATGGAAAAGCCAAATCTGGATGCCCGGACGAGGATTCGAACCAGCGTCCACCAGAATGCGAGGCCAGAGCGTTAACCACTCACCCACCCCGCTCGTTTTGTGCAATACGTTCTTAAATTTACCTTAAGAGTTATATCTACTGATTTTGAAACCGAATTCATCTATATCGTCGACGCGCAACAATTAGTCGATAATCCACTGGTACCTAGCGGCATAATTTAGGTTTTCACGATTTTCGTATCTTTACCATATTTTGTGCAACCCATGCTGAGAAGCATGATTATTTGCGGAAGTTCTGTGGAAGAAAGTCTCTGTGATCAGCGAACTTGAAGGTTTGCTGTATGTATCCGTGTGCAGTAGAGGGTATTACGACGAACATTCACTTCTCGTATCGCCCGGTCTTTGTTCTGTATCTGGACTGATTGCTGGCAGTATGCTGATAACCACGAGTACCACCCACTCAAAAACAAAACCCGTACCAACTGTCTGCACACGAAATAAACCCAGAACAAACCCAGGGGAGCTGATCTCGTGTCTAATACAGACAGTTACTATCTGACTAGTCAAAACGCCCGTTAACACGGGAGCGTGCACAAACTACGTGGCTCGGTCAAGGGGGGGGAGGGGGTTGGCTTAAAGACTACGTCGGGCTACGTGGGGGGAGGGGGGGATTCCGAGCCAGGCTACGTAGCTTTCCTTTCATAACATTTTTCACAGTTAAAACGAGGAACAGAACTCACAACAGCATGTGAATATTTATTTCCCTCAGTTAATTATCTCCGTACGTAATTTACAATAGTCTTACAAGAGAAAACAGTACAAAATGTCTTCTGGAATCAAAAGGGATAAAAGCTACGTGCTACGTGGGAGAGGGGGGGAGGTGTAGAGGCAAAAGCCACGTAGGGCTACGTGGGGGAGAGGGGGGTTCACAGGAGGCCAAAATGGTACGTTCGTTTCGTGTAAACGTGTGACTTTTAATAAATTTCACTCTTTATTACGTTCTGTCAAAAAATTCTTAAGCCAAATTGTCACTCCATTCCAGTATCTCCGACAGAATAAACATCGAATGCTACTCTCCTTACGTGAATTTATGCATAATCTATAGTAGTCGTAAATAAATTAAAAGTAACGTATAAATTTAAACGAACGTCGCATAATTTTTTTATATCTATATTTCTGCCCTGCAATATAATTTGTAAATTTACTACCAAACAGACAATTGCATTTTAACAGCCATTGCAGTTGCAGTTTCTTTTAATAATGTGAGTGCAAACAAAATCAAATTTGATTGTGTATCAGAAATTTATACTTGCTTTTAAATATATAAGCGCAAATGAAGTCAATGCAGGTGAGCGGTTAACTCTCTGTCCTCGCATTCGGGAAGACGCCGGTTCGAATCCCCGTCCGGGCATCTAGATTTGGGTTTTCTATGGCTTCCCCAAATCATTCCAGGCGAATGCCGGGATGTTTCCTTTACAAAAGACCAAGGCCGAATTCCTTACCGTTCCTTGCCCCCCATTCTTTCCCGCTTGTAATAACCTAGACGTCGACAAGGCGTAAGCCGTGAGAAAAAAAATTCAAGCAGCGCTGTGGTGTCATTCAGTGTAACTAACACGTCGGGCACTATCGAGTCCCGCCGGAAGTTGCGGATGTATCGAGGTGAGGCCAGTCTCCAGGCACAGAGCATTTCATCAGAGTGGATGCAACTGCTGTTGAATTTTCTTTATTCTCGGACGCGTTCCTGATTGATTCAGCTTTGATGCACAATTTTGTATTTGACATTCACCATAGTCAGACTCAAATTTTCTTATGAGAAAAGTCATAAGGTCTCCACAGCATCCAAGCAGTCGGTGTAGTTGCGTACAGTATTGTAAGCAGCATGCTGTTCAGGACAGAGACAACCAACAACCACACCTCAAAACAGAGGTGTAAGTAATAATAATAATTCCGTGTGGTCGGACATAGAGACATAGAAGGTCTATTTCCTTGACAAAAGGAGAAGTCTTTCGAAAGCTCAACAGAGAGGTTCTTAGTTTCTACGACGTCTTGGAAGGGTGTTAACGTTGAATTAAATATTCAAGACCAATCTCAGAGTACCGGTATTTATAAACATTGACGAAGTGGGTTTCCAATGACCAACAGGTTCTTGAAAATGGTTAGGTGAAATGGGCAAGAGAGAAGTTATCACCGGCAAAACGAGCGGGGCGGTGTAACGGTTAGCGTTCTCGCCTCGCATTCGGGAGGACGGCGGTTCGAATCCCCGTCCGGGCATCCAGATTTGGGTTTTCCATGGTTTCCCCAAAACACTCCAGGTAAATGCTGGGATGCTTCCTTCAAAAGGCCATGGCCGAATTCCTTCCCATTCCTTGCCCCCATCCTTGCCCCCCCCCCATCCTTTCCCGTCTCTAAAGACCTCGATGTTAAAAAGAGACGTAAAGCAGTTAAAAAAAAAAAATCACCGGCAAATCTAGAACGAGCGAAAACGCAACAGCTGCTGTCTGTTGCAGTGCCAATGGAGTATTTATTCGCCCATTCATTATCTTCAGTGAAAAAAGAATGATGGTAGAATATAAGCATGGAATACCTCCTGGCAGTCAAGTTGCAATGTAAATGTGTTTGAAACTGCTTAACGACTTTATAAGCCTAATACGCGCACTGTGAAGCAGCAAATTACGTGATCCAAATAACCGGACGCGCGGTCCGAATAGCCCCACACTTTCTGAAATTTCATTCTTATGCACTGTTTTGCTAAATTACTTTTTCTAATAATTGCATATTCAATTAAGCAGGGGTGGCCAACCCGAACATTTTTGTCACCCGCGAGATTCATCACACTTTTACAAAATATATTTATTTTATAATGGCCAAAGTAGTGAAAAACAATGTATTTTTTAAAAAATAAATTATTTGCGCATGCATATATTCAAAAATTAACTGTACAAATTATGAGAAAAAATTAACTTTGATTTTAAAATAATTATCTTGCGAATATATGACAGATATTCCCTGTTTTATTTCCGAGTTCTCAGAATAATTAAATTATATTTACTCCCAAAAAAAAGTCTATATTGGGTCTAAATCTAATATGGGGATATGTAATTTTATATGTGACCCGCGAAGTTATGTTCAATTTCCGAAGCGGCCCTCAATTTTTTTTTTTTTTTTTTTTTTTTTTTTTTTTTTTTTTACTTATGGCTTTACGCCTCGTCGACGGCTAAGGTCATTAGAGGCGGGATGGGACTGGGGACAAGGAACGGGAAGGAATTCGGTCATGGCCTTTTTGAAGGAAGCATCCCGGTATTCGCCTGGAGTGATTTGGGGAAACCACGGAAAACCAAATCTGGATGCCCGGACGGAGATTTGAACCGGCGTCCTCCCGAATGCGAGGCCAGAGCGCTAACCACTCACCCACTACGCTCGGTAAGATCATTTGTGTTGGCTACCCCTGCTGTTAAGTTTTCTCGTGGCTTTATTGGTTTCACAACATTGAGAGCCAAATTTCTTTATTATATTTAATCTGATAACATGCAGTGGTTAGACAGTATGACGCTTCAATCTTTAAATGGTCCAAGAAGCCCCGCCGTACCCTTTTTGTTTGTGTAATGCTGCGTTCCCATGTCGTCTTGTAACGGAGGCCGTACGCCGAGGTGTAGGGACGAGCGCGCGCCGCAGGTTAGCCCTCGCTACCTCGCCGCCACCTCCTCACCTCGTTGCCTAGTGTCGTTTGGCAACAGAGCACTTTACAGCAACAGAGCGGGTGCGCACCTCTGATGCACACCGATGGCAACAGCACACCACTACACACGCCTGTGATGTTTACCGACACAGAGTGGGTAGCTGCGTCTCGTCCCCGCATTCCTACGGCGCACAGTGGGTCAGAATCTTGAAAACGTGGCCACAAAGGAAAAAAAATAAAGTTTTTGGATGGGAATTTTCGACTATCAGGTTGGCTACAATAATGTTGGAACTACTGAATACCGATTGTCTGGACGATCAATTGTTCATTTCCTCGTTTATATTTCATGTCAAAGTCGGCACTTCATTGCTAGCGGTGCATGCAGCCGACCAGGCTACAAAATAGTCTTGTCGTTAAATATAAATATTTGTGTTCTGTGTAAGTGAAACGAAGATTTTAAATATGGACGGTGTTCCAGGAAGTATATACTAATTAAAATACATTTATGTCATTATTAAGTAATTAATTATACATCTTTTTTTGATTAACTTAATACCGGAAAATGCGCGAGAAAATTATAAAATTTGCTTAAAAAAATAGAGATAAGTTATGAATTCCACGATATTCCGCTTTCTTTTGCACTGTGTCCGCAAGTATATATTATTACCTTAGTGAATTAACCTTCAAATCCACCTACTAGTACCAACTCCGACTTTGAACCACGTTTTAAGCGATGCTTGCAAAATGTTTGGTTATTTTTAAAAAAAAATAGATTAATATTATGTTAATTTTTTCATTAATAATTATGAAAAGTACATTTTTTGAAACACAAATATTCTACATACTTTGTGGAGTTACTTTTTAACACTTTCAAATACGTGTTAAGAAATAAGTATTAAATAAATTAATAATAATATGAACTGTCGGAGGATGCTCAAGACTCAACCAATAAGTTGATAAAGCAATATCGCATAAGTTTTTCTTGAAAGTTTTCCGGACTTAAGACTATGGAAGACGTGTTCAGGAGATTGTTGGCAACCACAGATTTCCACATATCTTCTCTAAGCAAATAATCAAACAAAAGTGAAGAGTTTGTCGTCAGAAGCCGGAAGATTATGAAGATTCCGATGTAGATGATGAGGAAACAGTCTTTGAAGATGATGACGATTCAGCTGAAGATGCAGAAGAAGAAGATAATGAAGATAAAAAAGAATAATAAAACGACAACTTTTAACTATAGTTACAAACAATTTACTAACTGAATAACTGTAATTGAAATAAAAAAAAATATTTGTAATATTTTATACTATTTTCTATCCTTTATTTGGTACTTTTTTCGAGATTTCCATTTTTTTAGCTTATATTTTTAACCATTAACTACAACAACCTCTAAATATTGACTTTTATATAAATAAAAAGAATTTTACCAATTTTTGTCCGCTATCTTGGATCCACCATTTTGTTTTTTTAAATATTTGAAGTCATAATCTTCATCATCAATCTCGATAAATCCCAAAAAATTACTTTTATATGAATCAAAAGACTTTTATCAATATTTGTCCGCCATATTGGATCCACCATTTTGTTTTTTTAAATATTTGAAGTCATAATCTTCATCATCAATCTCGATAAATCCCGAAAAAATTACTTTTATATGAATCAAAAGACTTTTATCAATATTTGTCCGCCATATTGGATCCACCATTTTGTTTTTTTAAATATTTGAAGTCATAATCTTCATCATCAATCACGATAAATCCCAAAAAATTACTTTTATATGAATCAAAAGACTTTTATCAATATTTGTCCGCCATATTGGATCCACCATTTTGTTTTTTAAATATTTGAAGTCATAATCTTCATCATCAATCTCGATAAATCCCCAAAAAATTACTTTTATATGAATCAAAAGACTTTTATCAATATTTGTCCGCCATATTGGATCCACCATTTTGTTTTTTTAAGTATTTGAAGTCATAATCTTCATCATCAATCTCGATAAATCCGAAAAAAAATTACTTTTATATGAATCAAAAGACTTTTATCAATATTTGTCCGCCATATTGGATCCACCATTTTGTTTTTTTAAGTATTTGAAGTCATAATCTTCATCATCAATCTCGATAAATCCGAAAAAAATTACTTTTATATGAATCAAAAGACTTTTATCAATATTTGTCCGCCATATTGGATCCACCATTTTGTTTTTTTAAGTATTTGAAGTCATAATCTTCATCATCAATCTCGATAAATCCGAAAAAAAATTACTTTTATATGAATCAAAAGACTTTTATCAATATTTGTCCGCCATTTTCTTTTTTCACTTTTTGATATTCTATTGTTAATCAGCAACTTCGATAACCTTTACATACTAACTTTGGTACAAATTGAACAACTTTTTATATTTTGGCCAGCTTTTTGCGATTCTGGCCCACTGTACGTGTTGTTGGCTATCCGTCCCGGGAGGCCTCTGTTAAGATGCGTCGTGGGAACGCGCCTTAAGGCGCAGATTGGGGACCGCCTAGTTGACTCGGACTGTCGGTATGCAGTGTCCCAGTGAGCCGGGATAGAGGCAGGAGCCCAGGCTGGGAACGGTACTGAACGTTAACTTACAACATGACTCACAGCATGACATTCAGAACAGGTGCCGAGTATTTATAGGGTCGTAATTTATGTGCGTGTCCCGCGGATGTGTCAATCGATCATCGCTGTCTTACGATGATCGATCCCAAGTGTCAACCACAAGCCGATAAGCGGCTATCAACTCATCGTTTACATCAGTTTACGAAATCTTACTTGTTATACGCCGATGCTATGGTCAGTGAAATGTTATTCCTTTCTTAATTTTAATTTTACTTACGTGTTTACGCCTCGTCGACGGGTTGGGATTCGAGACAAGGAAAGGGAAGGAATTCGGCCATGGCATTTTGAAGGAAGCATCCCGGCATTCGCCTGGAGTGATCTTGGGAAACCATGCAAAACCCAAATCTGTATGTCCGGATGGGGATTCGAACCCGCGACCTTCCGAATGCGAGGCCAGAGCGTTACCGCTCACCCACCGCACACGGTATGTTATTCCCATGTCACTGTAAGATACTGCCTTATTCCAGCCAAAAGGTGAATCCTTGCAGGATGACCCCATTGCCGGACGTTGAGGATTACCGCAGAGGGCCTACTCTTGCGAAAGACATCGGTGTGGGAGGGGGGGGGGGTGCGTCAGGCTTAACGTCTCCACATGACGTCATACAGTGTGGTATGCCGTCACTACCGGACACCATCACAGTGCCGCAACCAACTGAGATATCCCATCAGACTGCAGAAAAGTTGTTAAATGTTACTAATGTGAAAGCTGGCTGTGTACTGAGTTCATTTTTTTAGTTTCCAGACAATACTCAACATGAAAGGCTTTAAATCGCCACCATTAAGTAATAAACTGCGCAATCTAATCAGACAATTTCAGACAACCCAAATTACGAAGTTTCAAAGCCCTGGGGTTTGAAAAAGCTGTTGTCTGTTTCTTGTCCCTACGACCTGCAACGAACTAAAGGCCCATTCCGACGGTGCTTGGTGGCAGTACGCGCCTTTCATCTTTTACCGCCTGGCGGTGGGTCGAGGCTCGCCGTCCCTGCTAGTATATGCGGCAAAGATGAGAGGCGTCCCCAAACACGCGCCGAGGGAGCTCGCCTTAACTCAAAGTGGTATTCAAATCCGAAGGAACAAGTCGTTCAGCACGTTTGTCTTTGCTGATGATCAGCTCATTTTCAGTTTCAAAGAAAACGATGTAGAAAAAGATATACATCTATTAAATTTCACAGCCAAAACGAATAAGTGTAAACTCTCTAAAAGTAAACGCGAGGTAGGGAAATGTAACACAGAGTCGAAAATTATTCTGACAGAATTTAAATATCTGGGTTGTAATGTCAGACAGCAACACAGCGGGGACATCGAATATAAGGACGCTGGGTAAAACTCGTCGGAAAAAAAACTTAAACGAAATTCTACAGAACAATGGCATTCCCAACATTATTATATGGAAATGAACGCGGGTCACAAGCCGAAAACAAGCGGAAGAAATTAAGTTCCTGAGAAGTGATGTTGCTAGACCACATGAAGGCAAGGACGACGAAAAGCAAGAATATATACCAATAAAAGGCTAAAAGTGATCTTTCGTACCTCTGTGACGTCACGCAATTAACAACGGCCAGAGATATTGCTACATAGTGGAGGTTATGAGCTTTATTTAATAACAGTTCTATTTGGGGAAGCAGCCGTAAATATATATATATACAGGGTGTTACAAAAAGGTACGGCCAAACTTTCAGAAAACATTCCTCACACACAAACAAAGAAAATATGTTATGTGGAAATGTGTCCGGAAACGCTTACTTTCCATGTTAGAGCTCATTTTATTACTTCTCTGCAAATCACATTAAACATGGAATGGAAACACACATCAACAGAACGTACCAGCGTGACTTCAAACACTTTGTTACAGGAAATGATCAAAATGTCGTCCGTTAGCGAGGATACATGCATCCACCCTCCGTCGCATGGAGTCCCTGATGCGCTGATGCAGCCCTGGAGAATGGCGTATTGTATCACAGCCGTCCACAATATGAGCTCTAACATGGAAAGTAAGCGTTTCCGGACACATGTCCACATAACATATTTTCTTTGTTTGTGTGTGAGGAATGTTTCCTGAAAGTTTGGCCGTACCTTTTTGTAACACCCTGTATATATACCGAGCGTGGCTGGTGAGTGGTTAACGCTCGCATTCGGGAGGACGCCGGTTCGAATCTCCGTGCGGGCATCCAGATTTTGCTTTTCCATAGTTTCCCCAAATCACTCCAGGCTAATGCCGGGTTGCTTCCTTTAAAAGGTCATGACCAAATTCCTTCCCGTTCCTAGTCCCCAATCCTTTCCCGCCCCTTATAATCTCGACCTCGACGAGGCGTAAAAGCGTAAGTAGATATTTCGTTTAAATGAACATATTAATTATTGTGTGCTTACTATTTATTTATATTATGTGTGTGTAGATGTTTTCATATACTCCCTGTTCAGAGATATCAGTGTTACAGTAAACTAGAAATATGTACGAAATTAAATCAATTTTATAATTATGGGCGTTGTTTAATAAGAATTGCATTTGGTCACGCAGAGGACTGGAATGTCTGGTGGTCCTTAAATCGATTGCGAACAGGAGTGGGCAGGTCCAAGGAAAACCTAATGAGATGGGGTTATACTGATACTACCAGTACTAAGTGCGAATGTGGTGAAGACCAAACTATGAATCATATGCTCGAGTGCCCTATGTGTCCATCATCCTGCAACAAAGATGACCTGTTTCAAGCAACACAATGCACTTGAGGTTGCGAAGTACTGGGCGAAATGTGTTTAAAGCTGTTAATTTCTACATGTTTTTAATCGTGTATTATACGTGTATGATCCGACAATTTGGTTCCGTACCTGCGAGTAAACTTTGCGTGCGACTCGTTATTTTAGACGAACTTTCAAGATGTTTACACTCGATTTAAACGTTCTGCTATGTCCTATGTCACTGTTATTGTAAACTTTAAGAAATGAATCGCAAAAACATTATTATTAATTATTTGTGGCTTTTTTTTACTAAAACTGTTATGAGGCGCTTGTAAATAGTTCCAATGGGTCGAATTTAGATGTATTCATTGGTGGTTGATAGAAGCTACGATTTTCCAACGGCAGTATTAGTGCAGGTTATGGTTAGCATCAAATGCAACTAGAACCATAGTGACAAAGTGTGTTACAGCATAATTCATTTTGTATTTATTTTTAATAATAAGCTGCTTTCATAAGTGAATTGTTACTGTAGTTATTACTTCATGCAGATGGAAGTAGTTCCATATTTGACTTGATGAATCTGGCCTGGCCGAGGCACGAAACTAATATTACGTGATGCAGCATAAAGTTTTGGGATTGCTAATTTACTTTTTAATTTAATTGGTTCCATAGTTCTGTCGTCAATAATTCAGAAGAAGTTACATCTGTATCGCTGTGTAAAGTACAGGGTGTTCTAAATGAATATCGGGGTTTATCGCTTTGTAGTATTTATTACATAAAACGTAAAATTATAATTAATGCATGAAATGAAAGAGCAGCTCAAACAGTTATACCTACAAGCTTGCAAGTGTTCAATGTGAGCAGCTCTCGTCACACGGCACACATCAAGTCGATAGCCCATTCCTTCCCAAAGGTTAATTAGTGTTTGTGGTGTAATTGTTCCAACAGCTGCCTCAATCCTGTTTCTTAGGTCGGGTACGTCAGCTGGTAGTGGAGGCACATACACATGATCCTTTATGAATCCCCACAGGTAGAAATGACGTGGTGTCAGATCGGGAGAGTGTGGAGGCCATGCGAAACAAGCTCTGTGTTGGGTCGTTTCCGTCCAATCCAGCGGTCGGGTACAGTGTATGGAGGAAGGAAATATATGGAGGAGAAGTGACGTTAAATCTGTGAAGCAGGCTCGCGCATGCGCAGTGGCGGCAGCGGCGATATTGCGCTTCCAAACAATTGCAATGTTCCCAGTATATCCCGAAAACTAAGCAAGATATCGAAAAATTTTATTCTTTATTTTTGATTTGTCTCGTCGTGTTACACAAGAATCGATCATTAAATTTGACTTTTGCGAAATTTTTCTTCTCTATTTCAACTCAAGACACCTCACTTTTGATACATTATATCTCTAGAACTAGGTGAGATAGCGAAAAATTTTATTCATTATTTTTCATTTTTCTCGTCTTTTTAAATAAGAATCCATCATCAAATTTGACTTTTACCAATTTTTTCTTCTGAATTTCAATCAAAACCATTTGACATTTGGGACAGAATATCTCGAAAACTAAGCAGCATATCAAAAAATTTTATTCTTCATTTTTTATTTGTCATATCGAGTTACATAATAATCCATCACCAGATTGCGGCGTCACCTTTATCCTAGAGTCCCCTTGAGATTTTTGTACATATTCCCCGTGTCTGTATGGAAGCGGCCATGCCCCCTCCACTCCGGCCATGCCCCCCCACTCCTCCTCCACCCTGCTTCACTTCAATGCGTGGTGGAGGTCTCTTGCGTCGTCTCCATATATTTCCATCCTCCATGGTACAGTGACGTTCGACCAATCGTGTATGCCGGTGCACCATCTTGCTGCCAAATGAAGTTATTTGGTTCGTCTTCTACCAGCTGGAGAAATAGCCATAGTTGTAGAGCATCAAGGTAGGAAGTACCAGTTAGGGAGCGTCCATAAACTACGTACTCCGTCTAGGGAGGGGGGGGAGAGTTGGCTGGAAGCTACGCTGGGCTACGTGAGGGGGGGAGGGAAGGGGGGTCCAAACCAGGCCACATAGCTTTCCATTCAATTATTTGTCACAGTTAAAATGAGGTACAGAACACACAACAGCATGTGGATATTTATTTCCGACATTAAAGCAGCTCCGTATATAATTTACAATAGTCTGACACGAGAAAACAGTATAAATGTCTTCTCGAATCAATAGGAAATAAAGCTACGCGCTACGTGTAAAAGGGGGGGGGGGCGGGATAGAGGCAAAAGACACGTCAGGCTACGTGGGGGGGGGGGGGGGAGGGGGGAGGGGTTCACAGGAGGCCACAATGGAGCTACGTGGTTTACAGTTGTTTGTCCAAAGAGAAAAGGCCCATAACTTTCCGCCGAGATATGACACAAAAAAAACGTTGAGTTTAGGGGAGTCTAGTTGCAATTCTACATCTAGTGAAGATTTTGTTAGCAGCAGATGCGCACATTTTGAGTGTTCACATGTCCACTGAGGTGAAATGTCGATTCATCACTGAAAACAACTTGATCCAGAAAATCTTAACGTCGTGCAACAACATTTCATGTGCAAAGTTGGCACGTGAACCATGGCATGTGGGCTTTAGAGCGTTTATTTCCTACTAGCGACTGACTGATATTTGGATAGTGTGCGATGTTTCATAGCTTGTGGAATACGTATTGCAAAGGATTTTCCGTTTCCTGGACCAGTATGCCTCACAGAACAGCGTGTGACGCGGGCAATAGAGATTGCTGAAGCTCGATAAGGGATTACTAACGCATGAATCACTCAATCGCGCGCTCTGATTGCTGCGATAACAAAGTAATACGTAGCCATACTCTCTGACTGTGCAAACTAGTTTACTCTAATCTCGACGTATGTTTAGCCGTGCACTGCGTTTTGGAGACTATGAGTTGAGTTTCCTGACATCGGTTGAAACTCCTTCCAGCTATGGACTTAAAACAGTTTTTCCCAATACTGCCTTCCCTCTTAAATAATATTTAAACGATATATATAACACTAGCTGACCCGGCGATGCTGGATTTGAGTATACATTTAGATTAAATGAACACAACTGAAGGTTTGCTGTTAACCTCTGTTACAATTACATATTTTCATGGACATTATTATTTTGATGTTTAGGATTACATAAGTTGTAAGTGTGGTATTATTTATTTAAAGTTCATTGAAATTCTGTTTGAATACGAGTTTTGGGGGAGGGTTCTATCTAGCGTATATATAAAAAAATACATTGGTTTTCCTATGGTTGTTTCTGTTTCAATCTACTATATAATTTCTTAAGCTCACTGACTCACTCACCTCAATAGCTATTGGCTGGAGAACGGTGTCACGTGTCAGCCTTCGCTCGCAAATTAACAGCGGCCAGAGATACCATTAGTAGAAATTCGTGGTTATGTCCACAATCTAATAGCCAAGCAAATTGCTACCAAATTAAATGCCATAATACATTAAGCTTTTATTGCTAAAAAACATGTTATTGTTAAAAAACTGTTATTGTTAAAAAACTGTTATTGTTAAAAAACATGTTATTGTTAAAAAAACTTTCGATTAATATTTTTTTTTTTTTTTTTTTTTTATTTTAAGGAGAGATTTTCCTCACTACATCACAATTTTTTGATCTTGACTTCTCAAAATATTTCTCCAGATATTTCGGTCTTGTATATCTTCCTCTTCTGCACCAAATCTTCTCATTGCTGTTTGTAGACTTTGGGACCAGGTAAACATGGGCCTTCCTCTTTTCCTCCTCCCTTTAACTTGCCATTCCTGTACTAGTTTTGGTATCCTAGTGTCTTCCATTCTTCATACATGGCCATACCATTCCAATATTTTTCGTTCTATAATTTCATACATTTCTTCTTTCACTTCCATTAGCCTTATTATTTCGGTATTCATTACTTTTTATTTTCTTGATATTCTTGCTGATTTTCTCCAGAAATCCATTTCTAATGCTTTCAACTTCTTAATAAATTTTTGGTTGATTGTTCAGATTTCTGACCCATATATGACTATACTTTCCAATAATGATTTAAATATAATTCTTTTTGTTGTATTCATAACATTCTTGCTCCATAGAAGGGAATTGAGCAGCCCGATTACTTTTCGGCCATTAATTTCCATATTCAATTTTCCTTCTATTTCTAAAATTGAACCCAAATAGCAAAAACTATTTACCTTTTTAATTTTTATTCCATCAATGTACAATTCATCCAGATCATTAGTAAGATATTCTGTTTTTTTGTAGTTAATCATCAAGCCCCATTTTTTATAGTCTTTTGACAGTTGATTACTTATGTAATTTAGATTCTCACCATCTTGTGCTATGACAACTTGATCATCAGGAAATAGTAAATGGTGTAGATATTTTCCATCTATTATTTCTAAACCCATTCTATTACACTTTTGAGACCATGTTCTCAACATCTATATAAATTTTAAATAGGGTTGGTGACATAGGGCACCCTTACAGCAGACCTTTACTAGTTTTAAATTCTTGTGATAATCCATAAGCAGTTTTTATTTGGCATGAGTTATTTATATACATTTGTTGTATTATTTTAGTTAAGGAGTTATCTATATGTGACATACGTATTGCTTTCCACAGCATATTTCTTAAGATAAACTTTACGACTGAAAAAACGTGAAACTGCTTTTCAAGTAACATTTTGCTAATTAAAGCAACATAAAAAAACATTTAAAAAAGCTAAATTACTCATACTGTCTGCTGTAACCACGAATTTCAATTGTCATTCCGGCCTAGGCTAAGTTTCATTTTAATTAAAACTTTCGTTGACGTTGCTGCTGACCAAAGTTTATACATTACGGTTTATTTGATTTTTACGTATTTTACTGAAAACTGTCGTTAACAGTGTTTGTTCGCTGTACGTGAGTTATTAGGTTGTTTACAGTGGACATCAGACCAAATATGTTGACCAAACGTGTATTCTGACAATTCATTTCCTCATTTTCGGAGTTGCTCAACTGTTTAAATCCGTATTAATCTGACCGTTACAGACACTATAACAAAGAGCCTCAATAAAAAAAGTGATGATTTCGAAACAAGCAGAAATTCTTCAAATTTTGCAGAACGAACATTAAGCGTTAAATACAAGTTTGTACAGGGTCCGGCAATAAAACCTCCCACATTTCACGTAGCCGGCGTGCGGGTTGTAGTGAGGATACTGATGTGGAGTGTGTTTTGTTTTAAAGAGGTGTACCTGCCATTTTCAGTGTGCGCCATGTCGTGGCTTGGTGAGCATCATGCGTTTGTTGTGGACGAATTTATTCGTAACAGTTGTTCTCAGATTTTCGGAGACGATTGGAAATTGGCCTACATGATCATGTCCCGGATAGAAAAACTATTCAACTGTGGGAGTCAAACTTTAGAAAGACTGGTTCAGCACTAAAAAAAAAAATAAAAACCTACAGGCCGTCCTCGGACTGCAACAACGCCGGAAAATTTGGCGCGTGTGAGTGTGTCTATGCAACATTCACCAATCTTTGGGGACACTTAAAGCCTATAGTGTACAAACATCGTCCCACAACACTGCAAGCACTTAAAGAGGCCATTACCCAAGAATTGGCAGCCATTCCAAGAGAAATGACGCGAAAATGTATGGAGAACTTTCTGGATAGACTTTGTCAATGTGTCAACAATGGAGGGCAGATATAATTTTTAAAACCAAATAATTAAAAATGGCAAAGTATGTATTTTTCATAAATAAAAGTAATTATTGTCTATCATATTCAGTTTTTACTAGGCAACCCGTGCGAAAATTTCGCGAATAAAATGCGATGAATAGTGAGGTTGAATATGATGTCACCAAAGCTGAGTCATTACTCTTCATACTCCTACTTCATTTATCAATTTTGGTTAGAAATCCAGGGATATAACTGGCTCGAAACACAAAAAACGTATTTTAGAAATATTGACATTTTTGCCCTTTAAGGGTCCAATTACGAAAATTTCCTTTCTTAAAATATAATGTTACCACGGCGGAGA
The DNA here is from genome assembly GCA_031002005.1 of Vandiemenella viatica. Classification (NCBI taxonomy): domain Eukaryota; kingdom Metazoa; phylum Arthropoda; class Insecta; order Orthoptera; family Morabidae; genus Vandiemenella; species Vandiemenella viatica. The sequence goes on along the minus strand of JARYHS010005557.1, from coordinate 4,055,792 downwards.
CCTTAGTCTTTAATATGATACCTCATTTATCTATATCGGTTAGATATCAAGGGAGATAAATAGCTCGTGACACAAAAATTCGTTATAGGAAAATTCATACTTATTCCCTTTAAGGGTTGAATTCCAAAAACATTCTTTCTTAAAATATGATGTCACAAAGCTGAGACATTACTCCTCATAATCCTACTTCATTTGTGGATTTTGGTTAGATATTCAGGGAGATAAAAGGCTCGAGATACAAAAAACGCATTTTAGAAAAATTATCATTTTTGCCCTTTAAGGGTCGAACTACGAAAAATTCCTTTCTTAATATATAATGTTACCACGGCGGAGACCTTATTCTTTAATATGATACCTCATTTATCTATATCGGTCAGATATTAAGGGAGATAAATCGCTCGTGACACAAAAACGAATTGCAAAAATATTGATACTTTTGCCCTTTAAGGGTCGAAATGCGAAAAATTCCTGTCTTAATATATGACGTCACTAAATCGGAGATCTTAATCTTTAAAATGATACTTCATTAAACGATTTCAGATAAGTATCCAGGGAAATAAATTACTCGTGAAACAGAAAACAGCATTTTAGAAATATTGACATTTTCGCCCTTTAAGGGTCGAATTCCGAAAACGTCATTTCCTAAAATATGATTTGACCAAAGTGGAGACCATTAGTTTTAAAATGACACCTCATTCATTGATTTTGGTTAAATATGAAGGAAGATACAGGCTTGTGACAAAAAAATACCTTATAGAAATAATATATATGATGTGATAACACATTAAAATGAGGGAGGTTTTATTGTCGGACCCTGTATTTCAGCAAGTTCGAGTCTACAACCTTTGAAACAATTACTCGACAGCGCGATCATCCTGTCCGTGTTTAATACTTCGGAGTCCTTCAAGATGTTATTTAGCATAGGGATGAAACACAGGTCAGGTTGGTATTTAGTAAAACCAGGTCAACCTGTCATAATCTTTAAACTAGAACTATTCTAGAACGGTGACGACATGAAAAAACGGTCATGGGTTTACACTAGTAGCTAATAATACTGTAGCATAATACTGTATGCTGCAGAATGCCTTTCATAAATATATGTGTATTTAGTATTACTTTCTTTCTACAGGACTCTTTAGCATCTCAGTAGTCTTAAAGCTTGTCCTAACAACGAGGACCATTGCGCGAAACTGCGCGTAGATCGGTGCGGTAGTTTTTTAGTCTACAGCTGACACACATACGAAGGCTGCGTCGTATACACATAGGTTTCGTTTGATTGTTCTTTAAGCCACGCCTACTACACCTTCGAGCATTTCCTCCTCATGTCTTCACACTCTTTTTTCCCGCGTATTTGATTTCTAATATATCTGTATTGCCCTTTCCTTGTTTGATCTTACGCATTTTGCGCCCTATTCTCTGATCTATTAACTGCAGTATTTCTTCTGTAATCCAAGCTTTTCGATTAGGTTCCATTCCTGTCACTGGATGGACGCCAGAAAGAAGGAAAATTGAAGCATTTGAAACGTAGTGCTATAGAAGGATACTAAAAATCAAGTGGACAAATAAAGTAGGAAATGAACGAGTTTTGGAAATGATGGACAAGGCAAGAAGTTATTTTGGAAGAGTCTTACAGAAAGAAGAGACAGGCTGGTAGGTCATATTTAGAGACATGCGGGATTTGTTAATTTTTTAGTGAAGAGAACAGTAGAGCAAGGCAGAGATTAGAACATCTGAAGAATTTAGTTGATGACGTCGGTTGTAAGGGATATCTTCTGTCTCTCGAGTGATTTTTGTCGTACACGGTAAAACGTGAAATATGACACATACCACACAGACACACGTTTTTAACATCGATTTTATTGTTCTAAAGACGATATTTTTAATTATTTTTTTTCCTTCTTATTCGGGTTTTGCGCCTTGTCGAGGTCATTAGAGGCGGGTTTTAATAATTATGAAGATACATGTTACAGTTTAATCTCCCAATATTACAGGAGAAACATTCACCAGGTTCTTAAATAATCGTATATTTTCAAAGAAAAACGTGCTAAGAGCCCAAAAACTATAGTGTTACAAAAACGTCGTTTTAGATGAAAATGTTTTATCGCAATATTTGTACGACCACAACCGATCAAATAGTGTAAAAAATATTTGTGGTCCATTGACCTTAATAACCCAGGCATTGGCAAAACTGATCATTACAAAAAAAAAATATTCTACCATAAAAAACCAAAGACCGAGTACAGTAGCGGTAGCAAAATAGCGAACGATCTGTTTGCCTGGAATTCGAGATTGAAACTAATCGAACTAAACTGGGCGCTCCCAGTCGCGAACTATTATCCACAAGACTAGGATCTTGGGATGAAGAGATCAGCGCAAGATAGCAAGGGATGGAGGACTCAATCGAATTAGCAGAAAAAAAAATTCTAAGGAAGGTAGGCAAGTGTTTCTTACCGCCTTCTGGCAACTGAAAAAAATCCGTCGAGCGTTTTGGCCAATGCCTCTATCAGCGTGAGTGTAATGTAGGTATGCGCTCACTAGGGCGGGCCGCATCACATTGGGCGAAAATGCTGCATGGCACATCTGGACACAGCGAGTCACATTTCTTTTATTGTCGCCGCCTTCGGTTCTAGACGATTATTCAGCCGCTTCTGCACTGCAAATGGGCAAATCAGACAAAGGGCTTTTTTTTTTTTTTTTTTTTTTTTTTAGATATTCAATGAAGAAGAAGAAAATTAAGCATAAAAGGCAATGGGTTTAATTTAAAATAGAATTTTCCGCATTTTTTAGGCACATTAGATGGCAAACATGTTATAACAGTTCCACCGATTTGCGGTTCTCTTTATTTTTAATGCAGAAAAATGAATGTTTTTTATGGTTTTACTAGTCCTTGCAGTTGCTGAATACCGTTTTGGTATTTTTAAAAAATTTAATTTTATATGGCCTTCCGCTTTTATTGCCATTTCATTATTAAATCTACTAATGTACAATGATTTTTCAAGTATACGTCATTTTTGGAACTGAGTATGTATTATCACTCAAATGTTTTTATTCACAATAGTATGGACAACACAAGACGGACACAACATTTAATTAAAACCACCCATGCCCGAGGCCGGACTCGAACCGGCGACCCCAACAACTCGAGGCCAACACGCTAGCCGTTACGCTGCCAGGGTCGGCGGGAAAAAAATTGAGATGGCAAAACATTTAACCACAACAAGTTAGGTGAGACAATGGCTGCAGGAAAACTGAATTTACACTTTGACAACTTCATCCAGAAAACCGAAATAAAATGCAGTATGTAACAGTAGTGGATGAAGCTTTTCCCCTTTCGAGATGAGGCCCATTCCAGGACATCAGATAAAAGGAAACGAAGAGAAACAAACTTTCAACTACAGGGTCAGTAGACAAAGGAGGGTGATCGATAACTGCTTTGCTGTTATATTAGATCTTTTCAAATCTATGAAAAAAGAATGTCGGTGTTACCTAATAAGATAAATAAAGTAATACTAGCCACGTGCTGCATTCACAACCTTTTGATTAATGATATCTGAATTGGGTTGCAGAAGATAAGAACAATAGTGAAAACCGAGAAATTTGAATATTTGACTTACACAGGTTTCTTGGCCACAACAGAAATCATTAAGATTTGGAATAATTACACAAAATATTTTTAAAGAAAAGCTGGCTAGGGTAATTGGCAACACGAAGCTTTAAAGCGAGATTCAAAGAAAGTGATAGAAAATTATAATACACACGTAACATAAACAAAAAATAAAATACGAAACATGACATTATACCTGGTGGTTTTAACTAGTTTCCTATTTCCTCCCATATATTTTTTTCTTTTGTTGTTATATTTTCCGTCTTGTAAATCATAAAACTCTTTGAAAGTCATTACTAATGAGATGCAGTGCTCTTTATCCATTATGTTTGAATAGTTTAAGTTAAAACATACAGGCAAAGAACAAGTGAGCATGAGCTAGAAATTTTATAATTTTTTTTCACCTTTATTGAAGTTCATAAATTTATTAAATTTTAGATTGTAACTACTTATATTTTTTAAAAAATCATCCACCATGCTGCGTGCAAATTTGCAGCCAATTTTGGTGATGTAATGCAGTTAATTCACGGAAATAGCAACATACAAGTTACAAAAGTCAGTCAGTACTGTTGGAGCTCCTATAGCAAACCTGGTCGCGACTGAGCGCATCGAGGCGCACAGGCAGAAAAATACGCCTTGGGAAGCGATCCGGTAGTGCGACGCGACGCGGCCCGCCCTAGTGAGCGCGTACCTCAAGCCGCCAATCAAAATATCATCGCAACTTGAAGTGCTCTGTCAAGTATAACAGGGCTGGGAATGCTGCGCGTTTGAAATGCTGGGTGTTCCTAGCTGCGAGATTGTTGGACAGTTTCAATCACGGATCACGCGTTCTCATGAAGGTATCGACCACCACGCCTGCTGCAGTGATGGATTGGAGGGGGGGGGGGATGGGCGTGGAGGTAAGTGCAGCCATCTGTCTGCTAAGCGTGTAACATGCATCTGTGTATCGAGTCTATTTTTTGAAGTGAAAACTTCTGTAGGTGGATTCCGCGATCTTTGGACGGGGGTAAATCCGTTAGTTCGTGACGTCACGTTACCGACATGCCACCTGTTGCGCGTATGACACGCTCGTTGGACACTTTTCGCAAAATCTTTATACAAACACAGAGTTTCTATACGATTTTGTTGGAACTTTGCATACATATAGTTTAAAACAAACAGAAACCTAAACCCTCTCCTCCCTTCCCCCCTCCCCATAATTTCTGGCACCGTTGTTCATACAAAACAACAGTTTTTATCCGATTTTGATAGTACTTAGTACGCTTACACTTCAAAACAAGGCGGTCTGGTAGCTCAACGGTTAAAGCGCTTACATACGAAAATTGTCTCTTCGGTCACGGGTTGATATCCCGTGGTGAGCAGGAATTTTTCGGAGTTGTATTTGATTATATGAGCTACGCCGGGACGTTCCGTGGTTCTGATTCCACTTTAAACTGTAGGTCCCTGAGGAAAGGAACTGGTCTTCCTGCCTCTGACACAATACCTTGGGACATCTCCTACGGGAAGATACGACCAAACTTCGAGTTGTGGATTAAGTTACTTCTTTAGGCACATTGGGCGGTTTTTTGACGGGTAAAGAGCCAGTATCTTTTGAATCTAACTTTCAAACAGCATCTCTCAAACGTGGCTACCAAAGTCAAAACCAGAAACAATATTCTCCATAAGCTTGCAGGTACTTCATGGGGAGCCAGTGCAGATCCACAGCCTTAGCTCTGTCATACTCTGTTGCTGAATACTGCTGCCCATCCTGGATCAATAGTGCCCACACAAAGAAGATAGATGTGCAACTCAATCAGGCAATGAGGATAATTACGGGATGTATTCACAGTATGAACACCATATGGATTCCAGTGCTATGCACCATCTCACCCCCAGCAATAAGAAGATCAGAAGCTCTCTTAGAAATCTGGAAAAATATCCTGAAGAACTCTCAGCTGCCTATATATCTAGACATTATTCAAGAAAACCACCATGGCGCACAGCAATCAACCTCACAGAGTCCTCTTTCAACACCAATAAGCTGTGGACAACTCAATGGGAGCAGTCATCAGTAGCCAATAAACATCTACTTGAGGACCCCTCAGTAAGGTTACAAGGTTTCGATCTCCCCAGGCGGCAGTCGAGGATCATCAATCGGATTCGAACAGGACAAGGCAGATGTTCCTACTTATTACACAAATGGGGCTGGGTAGATTGTGACTGTGGAACCACTTTCAGACAATATTTTTTTTTTTTTTTTTTTTAATTGACATTTGGCTACGTGGCCATATAGCCAGCACTATGTAATTTTGTAGTTTGCAAGTATGTATTGGATCACTCAATGTATTATAGATTCTCCGTGGTATAGACGACACAAGACAAACACAACACTTAATTAAAACCACCCATGCCCGGACTCGAACCGGCGACCCCTGCAACGCGAGGCTAGCACGCTATCCCCTTTGCTGCCGGGGTCGGCTTACAGACAATCACATCGTTTCTGACTGTACTCTTTGGGCTTACGAGGAAATACACGATACGTCGATCAGTGCAGTTGACTGGATTAAAACATTAGATCTCGAGATATGAAATTGTACAAGATTGTGATATGTACACTTCATATTGTGTACCTTGTTAAATAAGCATACGGTAAATAAATAAATTTTCTGTTGGGTAAAAATTTTGAAGGTAGGGAACGGTAGGAGACAGCGGTATTTTGTACAAAGTGTGGCATTATCCCGTTAACAATTGGTTTCACTTCCCATTTATAGTCTACAGAAACGTTATGAGCGGCGTGAGACGCTAGGAACACAGATTCTTGCCTTAGGTGTGCAGTAATTACAGAGTCAGCCATAAAATGGTAGTAAATAAGTTAAAAACTATTAGAGTGGATGAGAAAGTAATTTGCTGGATAGAAGAATTTTTTTAAGTCAGAAAACAAAAAGTTAGATTAGGAAAAGCAATATCAAAAGAAGTGGAAGTAAAAACGGGAGTGCCACAGGGTAGCGTACTGGGACAATTGCTATTAATTATTCTAATGAATAATTGTGTTGATTGTTTACTATCTGAAATTAAATTGTTTGTAGAGGACTGTAAACAGTTGCAGGGTGATCTGGACAGGATATCTAGTTGCGTTGGTAAACATGGGATGAAGATAAATACAAAGAAGAGTCAGCTTATTAGATACACAAATAAAAAACAAAAGGTTAATTATGAATATAAGGTGGGGAAAGAATTGCTTGCCGAAGACGTGAAATGTAAATATCTTGGCATTACATTTGATAGCAAACTTAACTGGGCAGGACACATAGGACAGGTGGTTGGAAAAGGTTTCAAAGTTCTGCACTTGTTGGAGAGAGTGATGAGGGGATGTACGAGAGAAGTCAAGGAATTGGGTTACAAAACTTTGGTCAGACCATTGCTCGAATATGGTAGTGTAGTATGGGACCCTCATTTTACGTATCAAATACAGGAGTTGGAGAAGGTTCAAAGAAGGGCTGCTAGATTTGTTTCTGGAAATTATCGCAGAATGCAATCAGTAACAGATATGATAAAAGAGCTGGAATGGGATTCATTGCAAGACAGGAGGAGGATGAGGAGGGTCATGGGAGTGTACAGGGCGTATACTGGCGATGAGGCATGGAAAGATATTGCAGTAGGTATGAAAAGTAGTTCGTGGAAGGGAAAGATGACCATGACCACAAGCTGGCACTCGATTTCAGGCACAAGGATGTGGGAAGATTCTCTTTTTTAGGTAAAGGTGTCAAGAGTTGGAATAAATTACCAACAGACATGATGAATAATTTACCAAAAACGTCGAAAGAATTTAAAGTTGCATGGAAACTCAGAAAACTGAATCGTTAATGCTATGCGTGATCAAACAGGGTCCAATTGCAGATAATAATAATAACAACAGTAACAGTTGAAATTCGTTACTACAACATAGTTATAAAAACAGGATGTGTATATGCGGCAGAAAGTTTAGCTCGTGACGTTTCTATGGCTTCATTTGAGAGGAATGGGGACATTTTAGGTTTTAATTAGTGGTAGTGGAGGGGGAAAAGTTGCACCACTAAGGTTTGGGGAGTTGCATCAGGGAGAGAAATTACAGAGAAACGATAGACAGGGGTCGCATCTTGACTTGTCCACTACCTGCGGAGGTGGGTGTGTGTAAGACACTGCAAGACATCGTGATTAGTAAGTGTTTGAATCGCTTATTTGTGTTCTCTAGTGGATCGCTCTTCCAGTCCAAAGTGTTAAGCTTTGTCTATCAGCGTAGTTCTCTGTATTTTGTGGGAAATTGCTGATTTCGAATATGGGCACTCGAAGTTATTTCCCTGAGAACACCGGCGGATATTAAATGAAAGCTGAATTGGTTCGAGAAACCAGAGATCCTATTTTTGCATTTTTATTTTTTGCTGTCATCTAATCTCTCTACCGAGCGTGGTAGGTGAGCGGTTAACGCCCTGACCTCGCATTCGGGAGGACGCCGGTTCGAATCCTCTTCCGGGATCCAGATTTGAGTTTTCTACGGTTTCCCCAGATCACTCCAGGCGAATTCCAGGATGGTTGCTTCAAAAGGTAATGGCCGTATATCTTTCCGTTCCGTGCCCCCAGTCCTTTTCCGCATGTTTTTTTACGCCGAGGTCATTAGAGGCGGGATGGGACGGGGGACAAAGGAATTCGACCATGGCCCTTTCGAAGGAAGCATCCCGGCATTCCTCTGCAGAAATCTGTGTAAAACCAAATCTGGATGCCCAAACGGGGATTCGAACCGGTGTCCTCCCGAATGCGAAGCCAGAACGCTAACTGTTGCACCACCACGCTCGGTTTTATGTACAGTTCTGTTCCCTCCAAACTAACCAATCCCACATGTCTTAAAATGTGACCTACAATACTGTCTCTTCTTTCTGTAGTGTTTTATTTGAGAGATCTGTTGCAAAAGAACATTGTGCAATTAATGGAATGTAATGAATAAGAGAATAAGAGCATAATACAGGGATTAAGAATGTTCATGGAAAAGTGAGACAGTGACAGGAACTATTTAAGATAGTAGTTAGAAAAATACTACTAACTTTGGAGCGGTAGGAACATTACTTCTAGATCTGTGTTTCTCATACTATGGTCCTGGGGTCAGCGGATAAAATATTGCAAATTTAGATACCATATTTGTGGACTAATCGAAAAGTCCCCGAATGTCATTAAAAATACTGAACGAAGATTTTGGACTGAATATAACCAAATCAGGACGGAAGTAATGAAATGTAGCAGAAATGACACCAATAATAGTAGATTAAATAAAAAATCATGGTCGAATGTAATAGGAGAAATTAGTGAATTTTGAGGAAGTAAAATTACAACCGATGGCCGAAGCAGGAATGATGTTAAAAACGGAATAGTACTAACAAAAAGAGCCTTTAGGACTAGAAAGAACTTTTTAAAACTCTGTGTGGAGCACAGCACATTTTGGAAGCAAACCATGGGATACCAGAAAGAAGGAAAATTGAAGCATTTGAAATGTGTTGCTGTAGAATGATGCTGAAAATTAAGTGGACAGATGAAGTAAGAACTAAATGAACGAGTTTTGGAAATGATGGGTGAGGAAAGACGTTTGTGGAAGAAGCTTACAGAAAGAAGAGACAGGCTGGTAGGTCATATTTTGAGACATGCTGGATGGTAAATTTGTTAGTGGAGGGAACAGTCGAAGGTAAGAACTATAGAGAAAGACAGAGATTAGAATATATGAAGCAGATAATTGAGGACGTGGGCTTTAAGGGGTATGTAGAAATGAAGAGGTTAGCACAAGATAGGAAGGGAAAGGAGGATTGCATCATACCAGTCGAAAGACTGACGACAGCCCTATAAGCCCAACGTTTTAAAACCCTCAACGATCAGGCAAAAATATGTCATTTCCTTCTTGAGGATAGGGCAGAGTTGTCCCTGCAATGGACTGTTCTTTTATAGTTTTTCTAAGTATTGTGCAAATATCCGTTTTCTGAGTGCAGGGTTGCTAAGGTAAGAGTGGTGAAGTAAACAAAATTAAACAGTGCGAAGTGTGGCGTGTTTTATTTTGTTTTGCAGTGTAGTTCTGTGGTGTGATGTATCATGCAGCCTACAGGAATACTATTCATTTGGTTACTGGATATCAGTAGTCTTATGGCGCTAATGACCTCACCGTCAACGCGCCCTAAAGTCACAACAACAACAACAACAGCAACAACAGCAGCAGCAAGAGTCTGGTCCATAAATAATTAACTTTTACTATTTAGCGTCCATTTTCATAGTTGAGTTTCCCTAGGAATTCAAATCATGCTTTTAGATTTATTATGTTACTAGCTTATAGCCCGTCAAAAATGACGGTTTGAATGCAATATCCTGGCAGTTCATTTTTTTGCAAGTTGGTTAATTATATGGAATTGTTATTACATAATGCTAATGGCCTTGATTTTGTAATGTTCTATATATTTTATTTGCTGTTCACATAGCGATACAGTAGTAACTTCTACTGAATTAATGACGATGGAAGTATAGAACCAATAAAATTAAAAACAAATTAGGAATCCCACAAAAACTTTTGCTGTCAATGTAATATGAGTTTTATTTCTGGTCCAGGCACAATTCAGCACGATAAATATGAAACTTCTTTCCCCCACAGTAAATAATACTTCCAGTAACATGGCGCTTATGAAAGCAGTTTAAATGGTTTCAGAGCGAATTATGCTGCAACAAAATGTGTCAGTTACGATTCTGGTCAACTTAGCGCCAACCTCCATTAACATTGCATTCGAAAATCATAGCTTTTATTACCCTCATATGAATAACGACAGGCAGCACCTGGGGGTAGTCTGAATTTATTCTGGAAAAGATTGCATGAAAAAGCGAATATCGACCATTTTTAATGAAATCTTAGTGATATGAGTACCATACTGTGGTTAGATTATCGGAATATTTGACTGTGATTTATTTAAATAAATATATTTTAGTTTAATGACGGAAAGCATAATATCAAAAACATTTATCTCGGTGATACATTTCGCGATTCGTAAATTTGGTGTAAACTTTCTTCGAGTTTTTAATTAATTTCATTGTTTCTTATCATCTGCCAAAAACATTCTTAGGTTATGTTTTAACCTCGTTCTTATAACTGGTACAGATAAAATAACGCAAACATGGAATACTCTTCTCCTTGCATTAATTTTTGCATCTAGTTGTCATAAATAAACAAAAAGCAACATGTAAATTTAAACGAACGTACCAATTGTAACTTTGTAACGTATGATTGCCTCGCATTAATTTTCTATCTCTGCTCGCCGCTATTTGGATGCAAGAATATCGTTGTTGAATTGCGAATTATAAATTGAAATCATTTTTAATTATATCTTTCGTGATATGAGTAACTTATTCTGGTTAGATTATCAGAATATTTGGTTAGATTTTATTTAAATAAATGCATTTTTATAATTTCGAAAACGGATGACTGTTATTTATTTGATTGATACATTGCGCGATTACGTACTTTTCTCTGAGTTTTTAATAAACTTCATTGTTTCTTAACGTCTGCCAAAAAAATTCTTAGTTTATGGTTTAACCTAGTTTTGATAACTGATACAGATAAAATAGAGTAAATATTGAATCTCCTTCTCCTTATATGAATGTCTGCGTCTAGTTGTAATAAACGAAAAGCAAGATGATGGTACGAATGTAATATGGTGGTTGATGATTGACCGTTCTCTAGCCAATAGCAGTAGCAGCTATAGACGACGCATCCAGACTCCACGATAGCGTTTTATATAAGGGGATAATGGTACAATACAATATGTCCCAGATGTTAATAACATACTCATAGGTAAGAAATTAGACCCACATGTGTTAGTGGTCCTCGCGTTGAAAAAGATTGATAAACGCTGCTCCAGAACATTTACGATCGGTGAAAGGTACTTGTGTTCAATATTAGTGTTGATTACATAGCTTAATTAAAGTAACTTGAAAATCTTTTCAAACCTTTTTTCAGTTTTAAATGTCGAGTGAATATGGTGAAAGAAAGCTGAAATGACAGTCACGTGTAAAGGAACAGAATTATTTTTTTTTTTCATTGATACATCACGTTAAAAAAAGAGCCACATTACCTGTAGCTCATGTAACTATTATTGCTTCATGAGCTGTGTACAAAGAAAAATGGGAGAAAAAAAAAAAAAAATACTGAGGAAATTTTTCGGACCGAGAAACCCAGACGCCAGGCAGATATCGATAATATCGGTCCCATCAAGCAGATGATATCGATATTATCCGATATTTGTATGCATTATAGATATTTAAATAAATAATTTTCACTTTGAGCCCATGTGAGAATAATCTCGGGGATGTGGAACAGTACATACACTTAATAATAATGTCAATTATATTACTATATATAATAGATATTATTATTATACATTGATAACAAGTTAGCTACATCCCATTAGTATAATCAATATCCGCTGTAATCTACAAATACAATCCCGAGTTAATTATTACTTATTATGTGGAACAGTGTATTCACTTCTTACCATCATCAAGTAACCAGTTATTTTCTTACCAACCAGTTACCATTACAAGTTTCACTGTAATCTACAACTACTGTACATATTATACCATGTTAGTTACCATTTATGTGGAACAGTACACACACTTATTAACAATATCAATTATATTACCAACATCTCATTAGCAGTCAATTACTTAAAAACCTGTTAGTATGATAATTTTTCACAGTAATTTTTGAGTGCATGCTTATCCCATGTTAGTAACTATATGAGTGAATTTTGTAAACAGTGTAATTTCTTCATTTGTCAAAAGATTCAACAGAAAGAAAAACCATATATCATTTTAGTAATTGTGGACAACTTTGTCACCTTCCCCTTCCATACACCATATATACTATTTTATCAGTCATTCTTAGTTACCAAATTCCAAGAAGAAAATTCTTTCATAGAGTAAAATGGGTTCTGAAGCAGAAACTCTTTCAATTTGGTCTTAAAGTAGTTGTATTTTCGTAGATAACATTTAATTTCTGTTGGTAAGACACTGAATTAGGAAGCTCCAGTAAATTTTATCCCTTTGTGTACAATTGACATTATATTAGAAGTAAATATGTAAATAAAAATTAAATAATAAATTTGAGGTAGTTTATTGAAAATGATAGGTCTGCAAACATTTAACGCCTACAGATCCTGAAAACAGTGGTTCGCTTATCCTTATCCTTTGCAGTCTATTCCTAGTTTGGTTGACAGTGGTCCCTGCTAGAAGGTTGCCCTATTCACGAGGCTACTTTGAGTAAATAAAAGTTTTTCATATTTTTTTAATCAATTTTTGTTTTGATATTTCCACGAAAATAGACTTTATATTACGGTAATAAGTGCTTCATCTAATAGTTAAAACCTTTGCCTTCTACTGCATTGAAAGGTCTATTATCAACGCTGATAAAATAAGTAATTGCATATGTTAGAATCAGGGGTGACCAACCCAAATGATCTTGCGGGACACTTTGGAAATGCATTATAGCTCCGCGGGCCGCGTATAAAATTATATACCCCTATATTAGATTTAGACCCACTATAGACATTTTTTGGAGCAAAAAATTGAAGTATAATGAATTATTATTATTGCGTTTACTGTTATTCTTATATGCAAACATAGATAATATAATAATAATAATGACAGTAAACGCACATTGTAAAGAAATATATAACACTAAAACTGATATATAAAAAATGTATAAATATAAATGAAATAAATATTGAAGATATGGATTCCCAAATATTTTTTAATACATTGGTTTTCACTACTTTGGCCATTATAAAATAAATAAATTTAGTAAAAGGGTGATGAGTCTCGCGGGCCAGAAAAATTTTGGACACCCCTGGGTTAGACTGTCGTATTTTTTCACCCCGTTTAGAATATTAAGGGAAACAAGAACCAACGAACGCGAGCGTACGCAACAGATTAAATAATAAAACGGTGAATATAAATGAATAAGGAGCGAATAACGCGCACGAAATGAAGTGTATTTTTTTTTATCTGCTTAACGTCTCCTATAACAGCTTTAGAGACGGGAAAGGATGGGGGGCAAGGAATGGGAAGGAATTCGGCCATGGCCTTTTGAAGGAAGCATTCCGGCATTCACCTGGAGTGATTTGGGGAAACCATGGAAAACCTAAATCTGGATGCCCGGACGGGGATTCGAACCGCCGCACAGTGGGCCAGAATCGCAAAAAGCTGGCCAAAATATAAAAAGTTGTTCAATTTGTACCAAAGTTACTATGTAAAGGTTATCGAAGTTGCTGATTAAGAATATAATATTAAAAAGTGAAAAAAGAAAATGGCGGATCCAAGATGGCGGACAAACATTGCTAAAAGTCGTTTTATTCATAGTACCTGGGTGACCGATCTTCGCTCGGCATCTTTCGATCTCTGTTTACCACGCAGTATTTCATAAAAATGCTTGAAAATATTTGTAAGAAACTAATTTTACCTATACATAAGAATTGCGGGGATTCTATCATTACTGTGGCGCCACAATCTGATTATTGATTTTTATAAAAGTCGACGAGACAAATTGAAAGTAAAGAATAAAGTTTTTTAATATCTCACTTAGTAAACGCACGATAGATTTTTATTTTATTTTGGTCTGTAGCGCCACATGGTACTATACATCTTTGAAAACAAATCATTACCTACTGCCAAATTTGACGATGAATTCGTATGTAACTCGAAGAGACAAATATAAAATAAAGAATTTTTTGCTGTTGGCATTTCGCTTAGTTCATTCAGGAGATATTATATCTTCAAAATTGATGAGGTTAGTGTGAGATCCAGCCTGGACCTGAAAAAGTTTGTTCAACAAAACCACTATATCTATACGATGGAAATGTACTATAGGTGTTTCATGTTCTTTTGTTCTTTGTTATGATGAAAATCAGCCTGGATCTGAAGAAAAATGCCTCCATATTCAAATTTGACGATGAAATCGTATGTAACTCGAAGAGACAAATAAAAATAAAGAATACTTTATGTATATACGAGGGCTGTCCAGAAAGTAACAGACGTTTTGACCTGGCGCAACAATGGGTGCTCCTAGCGCCGCCATCTTGGCGTCAGACTGTTCATACATTCAGTACGCAACCAGCCGTGGTAGTTTGCACATCGTTCCTATCGTACTTTGAATACAGTAGAGTGTTAAAATGAGCGCTGCAATTAAAAATCCCGCCAGTTGTGAAGTGCGAGCTGTAATACGGTTTTTGTTGGCGAAAAAATCACAAACCAATTGAAATTTATCGCCAGATTTGTGATGTGTACGGCCAAGGAATAATCAGTGAAAGCTGAGTGAGGCAATGGTGCATTGATTTTAAAAATGGTCGAACCAATGTTCACGATGAGGACCGCATGGGTAGGCCTAGTGTTGTGAGTGATGAACTGGTGGTGAAAATCAACGAAAAAAATCCGTGAAAATCGTCGTTTCACGATTACGGAGCTTTCAGAACATTTCCCCCAAATTTCACGGAGTTTAGTTCATGAGATTGTGGTTGGTAAACTTGGTTACCACAAATTTTGTGCCAGGTAGATTCCGAAAATCTTAACAGAAGACCACAAAAAACAAAGACTTGCTGCAGCACTGACGTTTCTGGAAGACTACGCCAAAACTGGAAACCAAGTTATCGATCGTATCGTAACTGGCGACGAGACTTGGGTAAAGCACGTAACCTGTGAAACAAAACGGCAGTCTATGGAATGGGGACACACGCATTCGCCCAAGAAACCGAGGAAGTGTCTGCAAACGCTGTCAGCAGGAAAAATTATGGCTACTGTGTTTTGGGATGCTAAGGGTGTGATTCTCGTTGAATTTCTTGAACGTGGCCAAACAATCACTTCAGAAAGGTATTGCGAAACACTCAGAACATTAAGACGCGCGATACAAAACAAGCGTCGGGGAAAACTCAGTGAGAAAGTTTTGTTTCTCCACGACAACGCTCGTCCACACACGACCAATCGTACCCAAGAGCTCTTGGATGGTTTTGGATGGGAAGTTTTCAATCACCCGCCTTACAGCCCGGATTTGGCACCGAGCGACTACCACCTGTTCCCGGCGATGAAGACGTGGCTCGCAACACAACGGTTTGAAACTGACGCTCAACTGCATGCCGGTGTAAACCAGTGGTTGAAGTCTCAGGCGGCAAATTTCTACAGAGAGGGTATCGAAAAGCTTGTACCACGTTATGATAAGTGCCTTAATTTAAATGGCGATTATGTTGAAAAATAGCCTAAGAGTTTACCTCTAAAATGTATATAATAAAAATCGTTTTTTTTCACTTTGTTTATTTTTTATTACAAAACGTCTGTTACTTTCTGGACAGCCCTCGTATATTTGATTAGTTCTCGAATAATATTAGACTGGTGAGATTAAATATGTACATTGTATCAGAGACAGAACCGCCAGTTCTTTTCCTCTGAGATCTAGTAGTGTAGTTCATAAGTTCCAAAAGATGTCTTTTGAATTCTTGCCCCAACCAGTATTTAGACGCGGGACCGTAGCCTGAATTGTTTGAGAGGTAGCTGGCAGATCGCTTTATGTGTATTACAAATTCAATATATTTCTTTCTCACTTACATAAGAACTCCAGTCGGTTAAATAAAAATGTAAAATAATTACTCATTATTTTAGTATAAATAATACAGCTGATTATTTTCAAATCATTTATTCAATAAGCATAAGTTTTTTTTATCTTAAACTAATAGTTCCTTCCATACAATGTTGCGGGTATGTCGAGGATTTTCATCTGGGAGGAATACTTTTAATGCGGTTTCTCGTTTTACACGAGAAAACGCCATGTATAATATGCCATGCATAAAAACTGGTGATCTTAAGTCTACTCCCACAAATTCAAAAGTTTGGCCCTGAGCTTTATGTATGGTCATGGCAAACGCCAATCTCACTGGAAACTGATGCCGCTGCATTGTACATCCTAGTTTACCTTTCGACGAGTCAAGAGTGATTCTGGGTATGTGTACCTCTTTGCCGGATTGTTCACCAGTAATGATTTTAGCCTTTATTATATTATTACACAAACTTGTCACAAGTAACCTTACACCATTGCATAGACCTTCTGTTATAATAGCATTTTTTTTTTCAGTTTCAATTCGTGTGGTGGCAAATCTGAAATGTTGATAGTGTTAAGAAAGTCTGTTGTAAAATCCAGTGATCCTTCATGTTGGTCTTTCACTGAATCGTAACTATAGTAAATTTTGTACTCTCCCGGAAGTTGAGCAACGATGTCACCATTAATTCTGTCAACATCCTTATTGAGTGATGCGAGTATAGCTCGGTCTCTCATTGCATCATAATTTTCCCTGGCTAAACAGTTCCCCAACACTTCTTCAACAATATTCTTGTTGGAAATGACATTTTGTGGCAATTCGATTTCATCCATTGTATTCAAAGCCAGTTCGCCGTTGCCTAATTTTAGTAGATATTCAGCAAACTTTAGTTGCTGTATATCTACTCGAATATTTTCTTCTAGCGTAAACTTCTTAAAAAGATACCATAAAGGACTTTGCTTAATAGAAAGATCTAGTAACTCAGTTTTATTTGCTTGTGGCTGTACAGGCAAACATTGGCGAAAATCTCCTCCAAGTACTATTACCTTTCCACCGAAAGGGAGATTCGCATTTCCAATGGTTCGCAGAAGTTGATCAATGTTCTGCAATCCATACTTAGGTAACATTGGCGCCTCATCCATAAGAAAAACATCAATTTCTGCTAATTTTCTGGCTTTTGGAGAGTTAGGTTTGATACTTGAGACTGAGTCCGGTGTTAGTGGTACTTTCAGTCCAAAGGTATTATGACAAGTGCGTCCATTAGGCAGCAAGATGGAAGCAATGCCAGTAAAAGCCATACATTTTACTTTGCATTGTTTTCCTGTGAGCATATGGTACAGCGTTTTATAGATGAAGGTCTTTCCAGTGCCCCCTGGACCATCAATGAAAAAGCATTTTGTTTCACTATTTCTATCATTTGTAGTTTGAATGATGGCATCAACAATTTGTACCTGTTTTCCTTTTAGTAGTTGATACATTTGTTCTCCTACAGTTATTGACTCGTGCATGTTCAGGGTACTTTGATTAACTTCAAAATCGTAATCCGCAATGTCCTCAAATCCAAAAGTTTGTATCCAGTATTGGAAATTTCTTCCTTCTGTTGCTTCAGTGTTTAATTTATGGGCAATAATCCTGTGGGCGCGATTAATCGCATTTTCTATTGACTGTCCATTATGCCGGGCTGCGCGTATAAAATCTTCTGCCAGATTTTCTTTAAACATTTCCCATAGTCGCTTTGGTTTTTCATCATCTACTAAGGACGTTACTTCCTGGAAGGATTTAGGAAAGCCGAATCGACATTTTGTTCTTCCGTTTTTTGTAAACATACACGTTGCGTTAGGATTCAATTCTCCACATGGATTGTGAATCATCCATTTCAGTACGAGTTCTCTTAATTGTAAGTCATTATCTCCAGGTATTTCAGATGAAATCAAGTCATCGAATTCTTCTGGGTGGTGAATCTTGTCATCACATGTCATAATGAGAAGCAAATGCATATGTGGTAATCCTCTTTTCTGAAATTCTATAGTATAGACAAAAGCCGATACTTTTCCAAATATCTGTTTTTTATCCAAATCCTCTATTATTTCGTCAAATTTCAGCTTAGCCACTCGAGCTACGATATCAGGACGATTCTGCGGAAGCTGGTGCAAGATTGTTCCGTCCTCTAAACTTATTTGCAACGCCTGTTTTATTTCTGGCCAGTTAGGATTCGATGTCATGGTAATAAAGAAATCAGGTGATCCAAGGCGTCGAACAATGGCCATTGCATCTTCAAAATTCTCCATGTAATATCTTGTCGAGCCGTGAAACGAAGAAGGTAAAATAATCTTTTCACCCACTATGGCATTATTTTTTCGGCTAGTTCTTTAATCAAATGGGTTACTCCCGTATACTGTTCTGCCAGAATTTTGTTTTGATTATATTTTATCCACTGAAAGCGGTCACGCTCTACACGAATGTATGTGTCTACTAAATATTGTTGAAATGACCTGCCTCCGAAATGAAGTGCATTAAATGGAATTTGTCTTATATCGGTTCCTGCTGTTGATGGTGCTTAATGAACTCAGTCGGTATTGTGCCAACTCGAGTCAAGTGGCTGCGGCTAGCATATGGCTTCTGCAGCTGCAAATCGGCACTGTAACCATGCGTGCCAGCCGGGTAAAATAATGGATAGGTAAATGGCTCAACTCGTTTGTCAATATTCTTTAGGTGGATGATGTTTTTATTACGCTGATGAACAATCATTTCATTATCTGGAAAGCTTTGATCAGCATTAAGTGTAAATACAGCACAAAATTCATTACAGGCGGGTATGTTAAACCTTCTATAATCAGCTTGCTGTGGCAGTCTAAATAAAAGATTTACATATGCTGAAGGTATTCCTTGAGCAGAAGTTAAACGATTAATTTCCTCCTCTACTTCTCGCATCATTATGTATCCTTGTACATATCCATTGTGCGCTCGAATGATGTACTCCAATAACTCCATCACTGAGGTACTAATTCCAGAATTTAGTGGATGTTTTACTCTTTCATTAACAGCATCATCAGGATCTAAAAAGTATAGTTGGCCATACTGAGGCCTCTCTAAGACACCTTTTTCGTTCTGCGTCGGATGAGCTGCCATATTCATTTTATGATATACTTGTCCGCAAACTATAAAACTGTAAATGCCATTGCTATTTAATATTCTGTCATCTTGTACATTGAAGGATGCTAACGCAAAAGATACGTTTATTTTTCTTATGTTTCTGTGAAATTCCCTAGAATGTGGGTGACGGTTCAAAAAGAAACGTACCAATTCATTTGAAACTGGAGGAAGCTCCATTAAAATTCGTCCATGCAAACAACAGTCACCAAAAGAATTTCTGTTTATACGATTAGAAACACGTTCCTCAGGAAAATGTATTGCACCACAATGGATACACAAAACTTCGAATGGTCCTAAAGTGTGATATGGCACATCTGCAGTTACGGCGCATTTGTATGTTGCACAATAATTCATTTTTAAAGCTCTGCAGCGTCTTTTGTCTCGACGTCTTTGTTCTTCCAATCGGTGCTCTCTTTCTTTGACGCTTTCAGTGGCCACACGTTGTGACGCACGCCGTCGTAGATCTTCCAGACGTTGCTCACGTTGTTCTTCACTTTCATTCGCTACACGTTGTGATGCACGTCGTCGTAGATCTTCCAGACGTTGCTCGCGTTGTTCTTCACTTTCATTCGCTACACGTTGTGATGCACGTCGTCGTAGATCTTCCAGACGTTGCTCGCGTTGTTCTTCACTTTCATTCGCTACATGTTGTGACGCACGCCGTCGTAGATCTTCCAGACGTTGCTCGCGTTGTTCTTCACTTTCATTGGCCACACGTTGTGATGCACGCCGTCGTAGATCTTCCAGACGTTGCTCGCGTTGTTCTTCACTTTCATTCGCTACACGTTGTGATGCACGTCGTCGTAGATCTTCCAGACGTTGCTCTCGTTCTTTCACACTTTCACTGGCCACACGTTGTGATGCACGCAATCTATTACATTCCTGCTGAACATTACAATTATTTGATCTTACCTCATATATTATTGAAGATAGGTTTCGTAGGCATCTTTCTTTAGCAGCACGCATGGGTCGGTCTTGAAGTGAAGTTTGACAAGGCTTCCTGCTCATTTTGAAACCCAGAATTGTTTACTACAATCAAAGATAAAATTCTACAAGATGGTGACGAGTTGTTTTTTCTCAACGATGGTGCGTATGTTATTGTCTTTTTTTTTGACGTAGGTAAAAGAGTTTTTTGAACTGCTTCGTAGGCATTTTTAGCCATTAAAAAAAAGCAATACAGCTATTTCCTAATTTTCTAAGGTAAAGAAGTTAAAAAATAATAATATAAAAAATCAGTATCTATTTTAAAATACTTAGTTTGTAAATGTTTTATGCAACTCGACGAGAAAAATTGAAAGTAAAAAATATTTTTTTTTTATATATATCTCGCTTAGTTCTAGAGATATTATATCTCAAAAGTGAAGAGGTTAGGATTAGATCTGGCCTGGACCAGAAAAAAATGCACCAAAACCACTATGTCTGTATGGTGGAAATGTACTTTCAATGTTTTATTTTGTTCCTACTGTTGTTAGGTTGAAATACGGCCTGGATCAGAAGTCAAACTCGAAAACCAAGAGCATTTAGGCCTATTCTTTATTTTCGATATGTTTCGTCTAGTTCTATAAGAATTCATCATCAGGTTGTGACGTCACGGTAATGATAGTACATCATCTGTGCTAAATTTATTCACTCCGATAAAACTATGTTCATACCTCGCAGTAATCTCACATCTTCTGATCAGCATTTCAAAATGATAATAAAACAATTCCCATAAGAAGTAACCTTCGTTATAAACATTAATAAAGCACAAGGTACTTTACTCGAAATCTTGTATATTTAACAGAAATCGAAAGATGTTTTATAATTAAGGTGGCAGTATTTAATGACTAATAACAACCACTTTTTTCGGTCAAAAAGTAAACGATGATTACTTTATAACTGGTACCGGTAAAATTATTTTCAAAGAAGTTTCTGTAAAGTTATCACCTCTGATAAAACCATTAATAAATTTTTAATTATCTTCCTTTTAAATGTTTTACAATCAAACTTGCAGTGCTAATATTTCCACGGGTCAGCCAGTATACAAGAACTTTTTGTTTAATTATTCTTTGAAATCAAAGAAATTCTATTTGTAGGCTTTCTGGTACCTGAATTGTCTACGAGATGGCGCTAGTGCCGTTTTCGATATAAGGAGTGACAAAATTGTTCGTATTTTGTAAACTCGCTTTTTTGTAGGGAAGACAACTATTTAGGTAATCTTAAAAGTCAAAACGTTATCTAAATATCAAATTTCATCCCAATCGTCATAGCCGTTTCCAAGATCGGAAATATATATATATATATATACAAGAATTGCTCGTTTAAAGATATAAGATAAAAGTAATAATACATGTGGAATTATCGAGGATGCTAGAGTTGTTCAATCTGTACCATAGTTAGTACGTTAAGGTTATCGAAGTTGGTGATTAAGAATGTAGTATCAAAAAGTGAAAAAAGAAAATGGCGGATCCAATATGGCGGAAAAATATTGATAAAAGTCTTTCGATTCATATAAAAGTAATTTTTTGGGATTTATCGAGATTGATGATGAAGATTATGACTTCAAATATTTAAAAAAACAAAATGGTGGATTTAAGATGGCGGAAAAAATTGGTTAAATTTTTTTTATTTACATAAAAGTCAATATTTAGAGGTTGTTGTAGTTAATGGTTAAAAATATAAGCACAAAAAATGGAAAGCTCGAAAAAGTACCAAATAGACGATAGAAGAAAGTATAAAATATTAGAAAAAAGAATTTTATTTCAATTACAGTTATTCAGTTAGTAAATTGTTTGTGACTATAATTAAAAGTTGTTGTTTTCTTCTTGTTTTTTTATCTTCATATCTTCTTCTGCATCTTCAGCTGAATCGTTATCATCTTCAAAGACTGTTTCCTCATTATGTACATCGGAATCTTCATAATCTTCCGGCACAGGAACTAAGATGGCAATGGCTTCTGGTTATATGGCAAAAGCGCTCAGTGGCAATAGCGCTCTACCGCAGGTAGGTGAGGGTAGGTATAACCACCCACCCTCGCCTACCTGCAGTAGAGTATTCCAAGAAAAATTCTTCTCTGAATATTTAGCACAGCTCATCTGTTTAGGCTCTTATTACTTTCGCGTCATTCGTACAGTGAAGTTTATTGGCAGCAGTGCCACTTGTGCTATACAGTTCAACTGTGAAAGTATTTCTAGTTTGTCGTCATAGAAGTGCTAACAACTAATAAGGGTAAACATGCCGTGCATTATGAAGGTTATTCGTATCGGAAATACAAAAGTAAAGAAGATGGGCTAACGGTATGGCGGTGTCAGAAGGAAAGGACGAAAAGTTGTCGTGGAAAGCTCAAAACGAAAAATTGGGAAGTTTTATGTGCAACTGAACATTCATGCGAAACAACGGACACAGTTCGCTTGGAAGTTGCTAAAAGAATGAATCATGCGAAGAAGAGGGCCCGCGAAGAAGACACGCCCGTTTCTAAAATTTACACAGAAGAACTGGGAGACTTACACAGTAAAGGCTACGAATATGTAGCCACATTGCCCCACCAGGTGACTGTCAAGAGGACCTTATCTCGACAGAGAAGCGAAGCTCGTGGGAACGGAAAGGAACCGAAGAGCCGAGACGAAGTAGTCTTACATAATGACATATTTTTCGTGTGTGACATATTTTTCGATATTTGTGTTGCTTGAAAAATTGGTCTTTAATCGCCCGCCAATAAATCACAAGTGCTCACGTAGCCTTAGAGGCTATCTGGGCTTCACTGTGCGTTTCTTCTGGCGACACCGTCTTTCCAGGAAGGTAGGGGATTATAGACCGTCCTTCCAGGAAGGCGACCCTTGAGCGCTTATGTCACCTGAGCGCTTATAGTCGGTCACCATGGCTTCTGCCGACAAACTCTTGTTTGTTCATGATTTGCGCAGATAAGAAATGTTGAATTCTGTGGTTGCCAACAATCTCCTGAACACGTCTTACATACTCTTAAGTCCGGAAAACTTTCGAGAAAAACTTATGCGATATTACTTTATCAACTTATTGGTTGAATCTTGAGCATCCTCCGACAGTTCATATTATTATTAATTTATTTAATACTTATTTCTTAACACGTGTTTGAAAGCGTTAAAAAGTAACTTCACAAAGTATGTAGAATATTTGTGTTTCTATTTTTTTTATTTTTTCATAATTATTAATGAAAAATTAACTTAATATTAATAATTTCATTTTTAAAAAATAATCAAACGTTTTGCAAGCGTTCCTTAAAACGTGGTTCAAAGCCGGAGTTGGTACTAGTAGGTGGATTTGAAGGTTAATTTACTAAGGTAATAGTATATACTTGCGGACACAGTGCAAAAGAAAGCGGAATATCGTGGAATTCGTAACTTATCTCTATTTTTTTAAGCACATTTTAAAATTTTCTCTCGCATTTTCTGGTATTAAGTTAATTTAAAAAAATATCTGTAATTAATGATTTAACAATGACATAAATATATTTTAATTAGTACATACTGCCTGGAACACCGTCCATATTTAAAATATTCGTTTCACTTACACAGAACACAAATATTTATGTTTAACGACAAGACTATTTTGTAACCTGGTCGGCTGCATGCACCGCTAGCAATGAAGTGCCGACTTTGACATGAAATATAAAGGAGGAAATGAACAATTGATCGTCCAAACAACCGGTATTCAGTAGTTCCAACATGATAGTAGAAAATTCCCATCCAGAAACTTTTTTTTCCTTTTTGGCCAGGTTTTCAAGATTCTGGCCCACTGTGCGCCGTTCTCCCGAATGCGAGGCCAGAACGCTATCCGTTACACCACCACTCTCGGTGGAACCACAGAGTAGGATAAGGCGTTATCGATTTGGTTATCGAGCTGAATCATGGTTTAGCATAGTCAAGTTTGGTCCCTGATACACATAAATTTATTTGCAAGTTTTTTAGTGCTAAGGGTTTGTAGTTTTCAATATTTCACAGCATCATATCGATATTGTCGTATCGACCATGTAACAATATCGATATTCTTGGTCCCATATTATTGGTCGACCGAAGTATCGTTGCTACCCCAGTCCTATTGTCAGAATGAGTTGGGCATTGACCTGCAGCCTGTGTAACCTTCACTTCGAGCTGGTATCTGGTTCTCCAGTAAGTATTCCGGGCCGCCTGACTATTTATACCGCCCTCTGTTGATAGCGCAGATGTGGGCTGAGTCCTACGCGTGTCTTACTAATAGCAGGTATTGTATAAAGCACTAGTGATGTGCTGGATCGTTAAAAATGTACCGTATATCCGCGGATACGGATACAGATACGGATCATTAGTGTCTAGATCCGCGAATACGGATACGGATACGGATCATTAGTGTCTAGATCCGCGAATACGGATACAGATACGGATCATTAGTGTCTAGATCCGCGAATACGGATACAGATACGGATCATTAGTGTCTAGATCCGCGAATACGGATACGGATACGGATCATTAGTGTCTAGATCCGCGAATACGGATACAGATACGGATCATTAGTGTCTAGATCCGCGAATACGGATACAGATACGGATCATTAGTGTCTAGATCCGCGAATACGGATACGGATCATTAGTGTCTAGATCCGCGAATACGGATACAGATACGGATCATTAGTGTCTAGATCCGCGGATACGGATACAGATACGGATCATTAGTGTCTAGATCCGCGAATACGGATACGGATCATTAGTGTCTAGATCCGCGAATACGGATACAGATACGGATCATTAGTGTCTAGATCCGCGGATACGGATACAGATACGGATCATTAGTGTCTAGATCCGCCAATATGGATACGGATACGGATCTCGACTTTCTCAACTTGGACCGACACAGTGGAAAATTCGTCAACTATGATCTATTATCGACGAACGTCCAGCTTACGCGACTGTGGATCTTAATTCAAGAATTAGATTACTGAGCCTTTGTAGGATACCACAAGAAAATTGAGCGCACAAAACACATGTATATCCGACGTTTGTCCTCGAGTACGTGCGTTAAATAAATTGTATGATGAGATGCAAGTTCCTCCTGATAGTGTAGAAACTCGCAACGTCAACACACACACCGTTCTTGAGTTTATGTCTTTTTTGAAAAATGAATTATTGTTTTTCTGAAATCGACAGAAAATACATTGATCCAAATAGCAACGTTTTTAGTTCACGTTACAAAGCAAATTTTTCAGTGACTTTTTCATCAAAGATATAAAACAGAAATTACAGCTTCAGAAATAGAAATAAATCTTACAACAACTACAATTAACACAGAAAAACGAAATGCTGTATGAAAAGCACACTGCAATAATTTAGAAATCTCTATGGCCAAAATTTTAGTGACGATAATGATGAGGAAGCTGAAAACCAATTATCATGTGCGAATGCTGATTTGCTGGCAGAATATGCCAATGAAAAAAGAATATCAAGAGATCAAGATTTGTTAAAATATTGGGAGATTAATAGTAAAACATTTGGAGGTCCATGATACATGGGTTGCACATTTTATCATTACCTTCAACAAGCGTTCCAAGTGGACAGCATTTCAGTGCAGCAGGAATTATTTACGATCCTTATCCTGATGGACTTTTGGATGACAAATTTGCCAAGTTACTCTTTTTAAGTACAATTTAACAAACTTAATTTTAAAAATAACTTTTTTTAAGTTTCTGTAAAAGTGATTATTTTATCTGAAGTAAACACTTAAGCGGTACCTTAATAATAATTTCAGTTAGCAAATCACAAAGATTAGAATTTTGATCTCACTATAAAGATAATTAAAATAACACCTTAAAACTTACTATAGTGGTAAGTTACCAGTTACTTTTGGTAACCTAGTAAAATAAATCTTTACAAAAGATCCGTTAAAGATCCGCTAAAAAAAGTAACGGATACGGATCTTTCTTTCCCCTCGGATATCCGGGGATACGGATACGAATGCGGATATCCGGCACATCACTATAAAGCACAGTAAGTTCGTACTGTCTTTCTAATCCAAGCGACTTGCCGCGTACTGGGAAAGTGAGGGACTGGAAAACTTTGGTCAGACCATTGCTTGACTATGGTTGTGTAGTTTGGGATCCACATTATGGATATCAAATACAGTAGTTGGAGGGTCTGAAAAGGACGGCAGCTTGATTTGTCTCTGGAAATTACCACAGAATACAATCGGTAACTGGGTTGGGAGTCATTCGAGGGTGAAGAGAGTGCTGGGAGTGTATAAGGCGCATATTGTTTTTTTTTTTTTTTTACTTATGGCTTTATGCGTCGTCGACGTCTAGGTCATTAGAGGCGAGATGGGATTGAGGACGAGGAACGGATAGGAATTCGGTCATGGCATTTTTAAACGAAACATCCCGGCATTCGCCTGATTTGGGGAAATCATTGAAAACCCAAATCTGGATGCCCGGATGGGGATTCGAACCAGCGTCCTCCCGAATGCGAGGCTTAACGTTAACAGTTCCGCACATTACCGAGCGTGGTGTGTGAGCGGTTAACGCTCTGGCCTCGTATTCGGGAGGACGGCGGTTCGAATCCCCGTTAAGGCATCCAGATTTGGGTTTTTACAAGGTTTTCCCAAATAACTCCAGGCGAATGCCGGGATGCTTCCTTCAAAAGGCCATGGCCGAATTCCTTCTCGTTCCTTGTTTCCAAACCCATTCCGCCTCTAATGACCTCGACGAGGCGTAAAGCCATAAGAAAAATAAAACGTTCCGCATGTTGGTGATGAGGCCTGGACGGAAGAAGAATTAGGAGAAAGGAAGAGATGGCCAGGACCAAAAGCTGGAAAAAGAAGTTAGAAAATTCTTCTACTGTAGGAAGGGAGTAGGTACTGCGTTAAAGGACTCAGGGAAATGGCGGTTTATTTACCAAAAACACTCAAAGAATTTAAATAATAATAATTGGATTTTCCGGGAATGCCAGTCTGTTTATTTGCGTATCTCAGCTTTCAGCTGGCATGCTACAGCCTCGTGGGTGGTACTGTGTTTGTTTACATTGCCAAGCTCACAGAATACTAGGCCGCGCAGACCCCGGCAGCGTGTGACCTCGCGTTGCAGGGGTCGCCGGTTCGAGTCCGGCCTCGGGCATCGGTGGTTTTAATTAAGTGTTGTGTTTGTCTTGCGTCGTCTATACCACGTAGAATCTATAATACATTGAAAGATACAATACATAGTTGCAAACTACAAAATTACATAGTGCTGCTGTATGGCCGCGTAGTCAAACGCCATATTAAAAAAAAAAAAAATACTAGGCCGCTGCCAGAGTTGAAGTTTGCAGTTTTCTTCTGCCGTTTCTTCATTAGTCGAGGCACGTTATCCGAAAGCTTAGAAATGGAAATAAACAATGCGGCAATTTCGGAAAATCCATTTATCATCGACAAAGACGGCCACGGAAGCGTCGGGAAATATTTAGGAATTTAAACTTGTATTTCATAAAAGGCGAAATTAGGTAGGATAGGGAACTTTAAGTCAAAGAGTTTAAAAATTGAATTCGTTCGTGATTGTCACGTATTTTAAAGGTTTTTATGTTTTTGCATGGAACCTTAAATATTTCCAGGTTAAAAAGTAGCCCATTTTACTAACATAATATTGAACAGTTTAGTACGTTCAAGAACATACTAGTACATTCTGGAAGATTCCAAAGTATTGTTTTTTTTAAAACATTTTGGCTGATTTACTACCATTTTAGAGATATTTACAAAAACAGAATGGTTTGAAATGTAAATGTTGTTTATGTAGGATCGCGGAGACTGAGTGGGTTTTGTAAACCTAATGTAGACCGTGTTTTTCTCTTTGATTAGAGTGCAAAGTTCAATCAAAATCGGATAAAAACTGTAGCTTTGTATAAAGAACATTTGCAAAAATTCAGGGACAGAGGGTTTTGGTATTTGTATACCAAACCTAAGCACTATTTCTCAGTTTGTTTAAAAGAAATTCCACAGATATCGGACAAAAGCTGTGAGTAGGCCCATGTGTATTGAACAGTGACAAAAACCAAGGGGTGGAATAGAGAAAACAGCTGGTTTTTTGTGAAGCAAATGTTGACAGTATTTTTTTTGCTTGTTTCAAAGTATACGTGTACAAATTTCCTTGAAACCAGAGATGTTAGGGACTTGGGTTACAAAATTTTGGTCAGACCATTGATTGAGTATGGCGGTGTAGTCTGGGATCCACATTTTGGTTTTATCAGATGGAGGAGTTGGATGGACTGCAAAGAACACCAGCTAGATCTGTTTGTGCGAATTATCGCAGGACCCAGCCAGTATATTATATGATAAAGGAGCGGGATTGGGAGTCATTGGAGGAAAGGAGGAGGGTGAAGAGAGTGCTGGGAATGTACAGGACATATGTTGGTGAAATTGGCCAAAGAATTAGGAATAGTGCATGCAAGGGGAAAGACGACCATGACCACAAGGCTTATGAAATTTGTTCGCAAAAGTAGATGGGGGAGGAATCTAACACGCAAATTATATAAGACGATTTTAAAAATAAAATAAAAAAGAGGTATTCATTTGACAGGGAATTAATCGCAAATAAATTAATGAATAATAGTTAATTAAAGAGGTCGCTCCCTGTTTTTCAAGACACGAAAACGTAATAAACGCCTGAACAAGAATTTGTCGTGATGATTCTGTACCTAATACAAACCTTAATCCGTTACTTTCATCTAACTGCTTAGAGCTTTCTTATAGAATAGCCACGATACATCTGAATATTACAATATTTGTTGGTGTAATAGATAAGGTAAAGATGGGATCATACATTTTTCTTTAGCGTTAGTCTGCGATATTTCCAGTGATCCAAAACACAGTGATCGGCAGCACATAGAGCAGTAATAACCCAAGGCATTGCGGCTAGTCTGTTGTTTTTCTGTTTGGTGGCTGTGGATTTGTATAGAATTTTTACTGATAGTTTCTGTGTGAGGCTCGTATGGTGGGTTCTGTGAGTTACTATGAATAAACAAAGTACGAAAGAAGCGGTATGAGGCCCTTGTCGTGCATACGGTCATCACTAGGTTTATAACAATGTAGATAAATCAGTAGATGGAGCATTTGAGAGCACTCGAGATAAGGGAGGAATGTGACAGAGCCACACACGTGATACGAGCAAAGTGTGGACTCGGAGTGGTACTGCCTAATGTAGCGTCCTGCGATATTGCCTCGGGCTTGCTTGCACCTATAACGGGGGTGTCTTGCACTGTTACTGTCCAGTGTGGTGTGTTGGATCCGTTGTGAATGACGGAAGGGACAGAGCAAACCCCGGTGCAGGTCTATTTATGCCTATTCTTCCAAAAGACTCCAGGGAGCTGCCAAGCTAAACGACCCCATCCGACGAACCAATCCCCATCAACAGTGTGGTAAGCCGTCACGCCATACGCACTGCAGAGAGATTTAAGGCAGCAATCAATCTGGTGAATAGACAGCGTCCATAAACTACGTGGCTCGGTCAAGAGGGGAGGAGAGGTTGGCTGGAAAGTTTCGCTGGTCTACATGGGGGGGGGGGGCCTTAGGGGGCCATCCACAAATTACGTGAGGTTTTTATCCGGATTTCTGGACCCCCTCCCCCTGGTGAGATTTCGTGAAATCTGGCCGGACCCCCCCCCCCCCCACTGGTGAGATCTGGTCCGTGAGAACACCCCCTAGAAATCGCCCTGGAAACTTTTGTAGACTTTTTTTTTTAGGTCACACCCTAACTTTTTTGACGAAATACCCACCTAAAATCGACTTTGGCGCAAATTATAGACCTTTTTTTTGACTCTACTGTCCCCAAATTTTTCGCAAAATCTCACGTGAGATTTTCGTAGACCCCCCTCCCCCCTGGTGAGATCTGGTGAGATTTCGCCGCATCCGCCCCCCCCCCCCATTTCACCTCACGTAGGGGTCAGAGTCAAGCCACCTAGCTTTTCATTCATATTATTTGTCGCAGCTAAAATAAGGTTCAGCACCCACAACAGTCCGTGAATATTTATTTCCGTCATTTAATTATCTCCGTATGTAATTTAAGATAGTTTGACGAGAGAAAACAGTACAAAATGTTTTCTTGAATCAATAGGGGAAAATAAGCTGCGTACCCCACGAGGGAGGGGGGGAGAGGGGGGAAGAGGCAAAATCCACGTCGAGTTTTTTTAAATTTTTTATTTGGCTTTCAGGCCTGCAGCCCAAATCAGCCATTTTCTATATACATGGTTAAATAGAGTTAGGTGGCCGGTTACATGATTCATTGAACGCGTTATAATTAAAAATTACATACTGCATTCAGTACACGTCGAGTTACATGGGACGGGATTTCACAGGAGGTCACGTGCTTTATGGACGCTCCTTCAGGAGTTGTCCTGCCCTCTTCTGATCGCTTTCACGGGGCAGCCGGCTTCATTACATTCGCAAGCAGTTTCGGCGGACTCTTGTTCATAGCACAACACACTACATCATTCACTGAGAATAATTCCCTGTCGCAACCGCAGAACATATGTTTTAGTTTACGAAATTTGAAGAAAATAACCGTTTAACAGAGCTGTAGCATGATTTTCTCTTCATGGATAGGCCAAAAGCCTGTTCCCACCTCATTCTTCCGCCCATATCTTCCTAGGTCTTCCAATGTCCCTTCTGCCTGTGGGATGGTACTCTAGGGTAAGCTTAGGAAATCTGTTATTTCTAATCCGTAGAACGTGATTCTTAAGGGTGTCAGGGATTGGAATGAGTTACCAAGAGAAATGATGAATAATTTACCGAAAACTTTGAAAGAATTTAAAGATAAAATTTGTAGAGGGCAAATGTAGGTAGGTGCAGGATAGGGGGAAGATGGGTGTGTAGGGAAATTGCCACCGGAGCCTGTGCTCCATTGCAATTAAATTAAATTTAAAAAATTAAATTAAATCCCTTTTTTATGGGTAATTCTATCATTTAGCGGGGAGATATTCAGTTGTTTCCTTATTTCCTCATTTCTCCTCCTATCATTTAGGGAATACCCTTTAACTGACCTTAAAAACTTCATTTCAGATGATTGAATTTTGTTTTTGTATTGTGTTTTATTTACCCATGTTTCGCTGCCATATAGCAGAGTCGGTACGGCCATTGTTTTATAAAGCTTGAGTTGCGTCTCCTCTCGTGCTTTACCTTTCAGTGTTCGTCGAATTGTTCCACACATATACTGAAATGGGTGAAGTTTCTTCTTCACCTCGTTATCCTCATTAAAAGATAATTCACATCCGAGATAAGTTAAGTTGGAGACTTGTTCTATTGGCTGATTGTCTAGCACTATTTTAACTCTGATAGGGTATTTCCCTTGCCATGCCATAACTTCCGTTATTGCACGAGACAACTGCATATTGTAATCTTCGCTGATAATGTTTAGAATATGAATTGCTTTTTGAAGTTCATCTTTATTTTCCTGGAAGATAAATTGGTCATCTGCAAAAAACATAGTGTTTATATAAGTGTTGTTGTTTATTTTTTATACCAGGATTGACATTTTCCTTCCATTTCCTAACTAAGTCATCTATATATATATATATATGGAAGAGTGTTGGAGACAGGCTAAAACTTTGCTGCACTCCTTTGTTAATCGCTATTTCTCCTGTAAGTTTATTTCCTAAATCTAACACGATTTGTGTCATTCTATACATATCTTGACTTCCAAACTAAAATCAGTTTTTTAAAGCCGTCAGCATGTTTTCGATGGCATTTTATTTCCTGGTGAAGGGTAGCAGCAACAGAGAAAATTATCCTCAACCGTACATTTGACAACGGTTTACAAGTTTTGTGGCTGTAATATCTGTTCCTAGTATTACAGCTACATATGCGAGCATTGATAGTCATGTGATCAGGATTTTTTGCTGCAAAATACAGTGGGCAGTATTTCTGTAGTGCTCTTGTTCTAAGCTCTTTTTTTGTCGGCATTATTTTTCGTATTGCCTTGGAAAAAATAACAAACACGCCCAATACTTGTCATCTTATCTCTTGATTTGAGTTCTTCCTCTAATTAATCTTTACTCTTGATGTCTGCAGTTAATCGTGCGAGCTACTACTTAGTTACAAACCACCTGTCCTCTATTCGAATTAATTTACCTCTTCTGTACAGGTACTAATTTGCAGCGACCCGTTTCTTAACAATATTTTCCAATGGTATCACGCAAAAAAATACCGAACAAATCTAGATGGGGTTTGAAAAGCTAGCATCCAGGCAGGCATCCAGTTTAAATAAAATCTGCGTTACGTCTTAAAATATATATGAAATGGGGACGGAGCAAGAACTGATGATTTATTATTAATTTCAAAAAATATTCATCAAAGATTACACTACATCAAAGCTTAAGAGTCATTTCCTAATCTCAAAATATACCCACCAGAGATCACACAACGTAATAGATATACGCTACACTCTTCGGATTCTGTTTACTACGTAGCTATGGTTATTAATGTCATGGAGGAAGGAAATATATGGAGACGACTCAAGAGACCTTCACCACGCACTGAAGTGAAGCAGGGTGGAGGAGGAGTGGGGGGGCATGGCCGGAGTGGAGGGGGCATGGCCGCTTCCATACAGACACGGGGAATATGTACAAAAACCTCAAGGGGACTCTAGGATAAAGGTGACGCCACAATCTGGTGATGGATTATTATGTATCTCGATATGACAAATAAAAAATGAAGAATAAATTTTTTTGATATCCTGCTTAGTTTTCGAGATATTCCGTCCCAAATGTGAAATGGTTTTGGTTGAAATTCAGAAGAAAAATTTGGTCAAAGTCAAATTTGATGATGGATTCTTATTTAAAAAGACGAGACAAATGAAAAATAAAGAATAAAAGTTTTCGATATCTCACCTAGTTCTAGAGATATACTGTATCAAAAGTGAGGTGTCTTGAGTTGAAATGGAGAAGAAAAATTTCACAAAAGTCAAATTTAATGATCGATTCTTATGTAACACGACGAGACAAATCGAAAATGAAGAATAAAATGTTTCGATATCTTGCTTAGTTTTCGGGATATACTGGGAACATCGCAATGTTTGGAAGCGCAATACCGCTGCTGCCGCCATGCGGGAGAGTTTAGAGCCTGCTTCACCGATTTAACGTCACTTCTCCTCCATATATTTCCTTCCTCCATGATTAATGTATTATTTTTTCCTGAGATAGCGGGTGACACACAATACGATTATCTGAGAAGTGAAAATGTGTAGAGAAATACATGGTTTATTGGCCATCTTTCCACAGTTGCTTAGCAATAAATTTTAAATGAAAAATCCGTCTTTTAGCAACTGTTTTTTTTTATATTATCTCTCAGACACGTTTCGCCTCCTCTGAATGGGGTATCGTCAGTGACTGTGAATGTATACATGTGTACCAGCAGTCAGGTATATATGAACTGACTTGCCAACAATGTCAAGCCAAATACATAGAACAGACAAGCAGAAAATTCACTACACGATACAAAGAACACATTAGGGCTATTAAATGTACAATCACTCAACATTTGCTGAATACTTATTAGACCACAACCATCAACCCACCACGATACAGACAGACATGAGAATAATGAAAATAAACAACCACAAGAAACACTTGCTCACACTGTAGGAAAGCTACTACATCCACAAAGCCATCGGATTAAAGGAAAATGTACTTAACGAATTCACGCATTTAACAAATGAAACACTGTTCCAAACACTGAAGAACAATCCTGACAAACGAAGAGAATACACAAAGCAGTAAATCACATCACTTACAATACACAAACAGAGACAGATGTTGCAACATAACGAAAAAGAAGTTGGCACCACTGTACACAAATGTAAATAGTGAGGAATGTGATTTGTGATATGCAATATAAGAAAAAGTGCAAAAAGCAAGAAACACATTACAATAGTGACCTGAAAAGTGGAATAGGAGTGATGAGAAAACCAACACCAAATCGGGCTACACAAAACATGTAAGGGGAGCTGTTCCTGATCAACATGTAATTGTCATAACCAAAAATTCGTAAGTAGAATGTACCTTGTAAATATTTAATTGTATATAATAATGTTCGTAAACTTTGTATTAACAACACATGTATACATTCACAGTCACTGACGATGCCCCATTCAGAGAAGGCGAAACGCGTCTGAGAGATAATAAAAAAACCAGTTGCTAAAAGACGGATTTTTCATTTAAAATTTATGTGTAGAGAAAGATTGTCATTGTCTAAAATTGTGACAGCAGTTTACAGTGAAAACATGTAATTCCGGCTGTGATGGTCGAAATTATACATTTAATTAAGAAAGCAATTGGGTAGATGGCGGGCACCACTTCTCGATATCGGGGCTGTATTTAAACATATTCGCAGCTTCTGCTAATATTTGCTGCTCTGAAATACAAACATCTGCCTACCGGAGCGTCCATAAAATACGTGGCTCGGACTAGGGGGGGGGGGAGGGGTTGGATGGAAAGCTACGTTGGGATACGTTGGAGGAGACGTGAGGGCCGGGGGGGGGGGGGTTTCTGAGCCAGATCACATAGCTTTCCATATCATATTATTTGTCACAGTTAAAATGAGGAACAGAACACACAACAGCATGTAAATATATATTTCCGTCATTTCATTATCTCCGTATGTAATTTACGATAGTCTGACAGGAGAAAACAGTACAAAATGTCTTCTGGAATCAAAAGGGAACAAAGCTATGTGCTACGTGAGGGGGGGGGGAGGGAGTGTAGAGGCAAAAGCCACGTAGGGCTACGTGGGGGGAGGCGGGTATTCACAGGAGGCCAAAATGGAGCTACGTGGTTTATGGACGCTCCCTAACGCGCATTGTTCAGGCGCGCGGACTTAGATGTCGGTGTAGTCCTGTGTTGTTTATACTTGTTGAAACCCACGTATTGAACATTTCGTGTTCAAAGATTATTTCCATGGACATAACTTTTCTAACGACTTGCAATTATCACAGGTAGTGGCATAACTAATACTGCAGTGTGGTCGTAATAACCTGGTGACAGGATTGCTCATTCCGTCCCTGTCTTAGCCGCCTTTACCTAACCCGGTAGTACTACCGTGTACTGCAGTTTAACGTGGGATCCGACCCACGGAAGCGTTCTGGTGTACTTCACATTACACAGCAAGCTGTGCCAGAGGTGAAGGTCGGGTTAAGGGTCTATGAAAATCCCCGCCGAGACGGGGATTCGAACCGGGGACCTGTCGATCCCCAGTCAGACAGCTTAACCACTGAGCACTGAAATGAGCGGCTCGCAGACCTGCTGTACGGTAACTTCAATAAATTAAACGGACGGACAAGTTGCTTAACAGCTATACTGGTCGGGCAACATACGGCGCCTTGAGAAAGCATGTCCTCATTGATGGGAAGATCAAAGTTCTCTGATACTTTTGTGAACTCGCGGATCATATTGTTAAACCTTCTTAGACTTGGAGGTTCTGTATGGCTCAACACAGATCTACATCTACATCCATACTCTGAAATTCACAAACATTATGGGTGGGAGAGGGTGCTAAGCACCAATATTATTTCCGCGCATTCCAATCCCGAATACCAAGAGGAAAGAAAGTACACATAAAAGCATCAGTACGGCATCTTATTTCTTGCATCTTATCCCTCCGGTCATTGGGACCCAAATAGGTTGGCGGAACTATCTCACTGCACTCGTAGGTCATAGAACTTCGCATATTCAGATAACCTTTAAAGTGGACTTTAGTGTGTGTAGAACTTTTGTTTTAACCCTAGTTCTAACTTTAATTATGTCATTTGACAATTTGCCTCTGGTAGCTACAAAATTTCGATACCTCTCCGCCACACGCTTGAACTATCCCTCAAACGTGAAAATGAGTTCATAATACACAGTTCTCAAATTTATCAAGAACTCTAATTTTCTGAAAGTTCTCTTACAAACTTCGGTACCAGGTTGTATGGATAAAGCAATGAGTCTGCATTTCTTTAGATGATCACAGGTCTGGCACACTTACGACAGTGAACAAACTCTCACCAGCTGCATTCCCACGATCTCTTGTAACGGAGGCGGCACCTCATTAGCTGAAGTGTAGGGACGAGCGCGCGCCGCAGGTTAGCCCTCGCTTACCTCGCCGCCACCTCCCACCACGTGGCCTAGTGTCGTTTGGCACAGAGCACTTTACAGCAACAGAAGGGGTGTGCACCTCTGCTGCTAACCGATGGCAACAGCGCATCACTGCGCACGCCTGTGATGTTTACCGACACAGAGTGGGTAGCTGCGTCTCGTCTCCGCTAGCAGAGGCGGCCCTGTTCCCGACGTGTTGTTGAGTATTCGTCCCGTCTAGTGTTGTAAAAAAACAGTTTTTTTTCTGACGTGAAAAAAAAACATGTTTTTTTTCTGGGACATGTTTCACATTTTTAAGGCATTTATCGTTTAATATGACTGTTTTAGAGTTTATACTAAGTACTTATCTTACTTTTAAATCTACTATATCTTTTTGGTTC
Organism: Vandiemenella viatica; assembly: GCA_031002005.1. NCBI lineage: Eukaryota > Metazoa > Arthropoda > Insecta > Orthoptera > Morabidae > Vandiemenella > Vandiemenella viatica. Next base: position 4,018,985 of record JARYHS010005557.1, on the reverse strand, counting down.
AGTAGAAAAAAAAGTTACAAAAATATTGGTAACATTGACTGAAGTTTTCTTTTACGAATGGGGACTTCCCGAAAAGGCTAGGTTGCGTGAGAAGGAATCCCCGTTCCCCATTGTTTGGATTGATACTCGCTATTTGAACTAGTGCTGCCAAGCCCTACAAATTTATCTGTAGACCTACGAATCTTTTCAAAAAATTAGGAAATTTAACTACGGTTTTTTGCCTCTTTTTATTACTTGTTGTGCTTTCCTTATATTCGTGTACTTGTTAAACTCGCAGCGTATAGTGATAATACTGAGTCATTGTCAGTAATTATAAATAATTTCCTTGCAACCGTTGGCGTAAACCAATGATTGAAAACAAATAAAGCTCCTATTTTGTATGATAATAGATTTAAATTCAAACTTAAAATACCGTAATACAGAACTATCGGCGCAGTCTTCATTCACAGTGTGTACTTTGCTCACAATTTAAAATTGCAATCTCAAAAGCTTTTGCATCCAATACAACCAGTAAAAGAAAATGTAACTATTTCTGAAGTTATGGATCTAGAGGGGACAGAAGAAGAAACAGAAAATTCCAACTCCGACCGAACTAGTGTTGGTAGTACTGATACTAGTGAATGTGGTACCGACATAGAAGATGAATAAAAAATTATGTTACCTATATAGATACATTTATGAATCATTATGTAAGATATTATATGATTTAGTAAGGTTTAAAACACACATGCAAAATGTAAGTTCCATAAATAAAACTATAATTTATCAAATATATTGTTTTCTGAAAAAAAAAAAATTAGAAAAAAAACGAGGGTGCTAGGTTTTTTTTTCATGTTTTTTTTTCACAAATCTGAAAAAAAAACATTTTGTTTTTTTTTCAGTTTGCAACACTAGTCCCGTTCCGCCTCCGTTACAAGAAATCGTGGGAACGCATCTTTACTCCGATGACAGTCGAGCTACTGCGTTATTAAGATGTACTACCGCCGCGTGGAAACATTTGCTCTGCTAGTGACACACAAGCCTATCCACTCCAGATCTGCTTGTAGACTGGCTGAGTAGCCGCAACAAAGTTGACAACTCAAAACAGTTTTTACCCCTGAAGCTTAAGTTGAAAAGCCTTAAAATCACCAAAATTAAGGGGTAAAACCTATAAAAAATAAATACTATATTATGCTTAGTAATTTTCATTATTTATGATTTATGAAATATCTCGAACATTATTTCGTTTTTTTCTGATGGTACATATCATACATTTTAATATTTTAGTAGGAGGATTGAATGTTATGCAGAATCCACCATTTCGTCGCAATGTGAATCGGACCATTATAACACGTTGAAGCATTTCAATACTTAACCTAACTACGCAACTTGCCGGCCTCGGTAGCGTAGGGGCTAGAGTGCTAGCTCCACGTGCCGAAGGTCGCCGGTTCGAATCCGGCCGCGGGCATGGATGTTAAGTGTTGTGTGTCTGTGTATGTGTCCTGTCCGTCCTGTGGCGTCCGCACTTTGAAGACTATATAAACACTGGATTTAACTGATTCACTGGAAGCTTTAATATAACACATTGAGCTGGCTGTATGGCCTCAGCAGCCAAAAGCCAAAAAAAAAAAAAATTACGCAACTTATTTTTAACAACATTATAGACAGAAAAGGCGCGGTCGAAATTGGAATCGTGATTAATACTAGACCAAACTCTGAAATGTTATCTAAACGTTAAAATCAGCTGCATCATAATCATCTGAAGAAAAAAAAAAAAAAAAGCTGAGGTGGATGTATTCCACCATGTTTCATTACTCAATTGGTACTGCTTGGATTCGATGTATTCTTTTTTTTTTGCCAAAAATATGAGTAGTAGGCCTACCTCGAATGTGATTTAGTATTGTATGTTGGGTTTGACCTTTGGGTGCAAATCAGCAATCATTTTCAATATTGTTGATCAACAAATTGAATGTTGAAATACAACAGCACAGTTAATTCGACCAGAAATATGTAAACAACAACGGCAACCACATCTTTACATACCGTAGGTAACCAAACGAAGTCTACATCTGTTGTAAACACTGAATTCTTAGTAACAAGGTGAAGCTATTTTAATGCTCAATAAATAAGTCAAATGTCTCTCAAAAAATTCACCTAAAATTATAAAGCCCTTAAAAAAATACCATCCCGCGTGTATGACCCCCAAAGTTAGGGGGGAACCCCCTAACTTGGCACCTATGAACCGCTATGGCGGCTCTCTACACATGGAGTCCATCGACTTTGTGACGTCACCAAACACTTTGGAAATTAATATCGCGGCAGGTATTTATAGTTTGAGTTATAATTAACGTATGGTCTCCCTTGTATCGTATTATATCTGTTTCAACATGGTTTGGTCCTCAAAAATTAATTTCAAACTCTCTTATGTCATGAGTCTAGGCGCACTTTCCGACAATCACAACAATACGATTCTAAAAATCTAATTTAGCTTACAGACGCTTTAAACTTTCTACCGAGACCAATACATCCTTTTAACTGCCTTAATTAGGTCTATCCCCTGAAAATAATTTCTTGTTTCTAATTTTATTAGTTTAAATCTCTTTATTTTCTCTTAATTAAAAACCCTAATTATACTTTGCCTAATTACTTGTTTTTGTGTGCAAAATATTCTAGAAGGTGCTGACTATATGACGAAGGATTTGCTGTAACTTTTTCAATTCGTTAGTTATTTCAAATTTTCGGATGGTATCATGACATCAAGAGCGGTTAACACTCTGGCCTCGCATTCGGGAGGACGCAGGTTCGAATACCCGTCCGGGCATCCAGATTTGGGTTTTCCATGGTTTCCCCAAATCACTCCAGGCGAATGCCGGGATGCTTCCTTCAAAAGGCCATGGCCGAATTCCTTCCCGTTGCTTGTCCCCAGTCCCATCCCGCCTATAATGACCTCGACGTCGACGAGGCGTAAAGCCATAAGTTAAAAAAAAGCAACAAAAAAAAAGACATCAGCAAATCAATATATCTTGTATTTTTTTTTTTTTTGTAACTCCTTTACATCTCTCAACAGCGAGGTGTTTAGAGACGGGAAAGGATGGGGACAAGGAATGGGAAGGATTTCGGCCATGGCCTTTTGAAAGAAGCATCCCGGCACTTGCCTGGAGTGATTTGGGAAACCATGGAAAACCCAAATCTGGATGTAAACTAAATTTTTCTGGGTATTATAAATGCACTTTAAAATGCTCTACCTAATGAGTTTTATCAGTGAAAATGAAGGCATGAAAAATTATTATGGTCGAAAAAACTACTTTAACTGAAATCCCTTTATTCCACATAGGCAGCCTTGAAATCGAACTATGCAGTATGTTACTATTGGGAATAGCTGGTAGATATGCTTTTGCATACTTTTTTCTGGATTAAACCTGTCCCTACATCCGGTGATTCCAACCAAGCAGTGGTACGAGAAATATAAATGCACCCGCAGGTTTAGCACCTGACTCGCCAGACTCAAATTCAACCACGGATGCTTCAAACAACATCTCCACCGTATTCACGTCATGGACACGCCCAACTGTACATGTGGCGAAATTGAGGATACAAATCACCGCCTGTTCGGTTGCAGTAGGAAGAAGACTGAGTCAGACCTCCTTCTACGATTCCTCACGAAAGCAGGAATCCCGTTACCCACATGCGCTGCCACACTCCTATCAACAGAGAACTACGCGATCTACAAGATTTTATATCAACATATGAAAAGGATTGGTGTTACAATCTAATAGACACATTTATGTATCTGCAACATTATATAGACAGGTCTCTGTACCATGTTAATGTTTATTGTGAGACATAAGCAAGGTTACAATATCAAGCGTGTTGTCCGGGTGATTACACTACTCCCTAGGACAGCAATGCTCCTTCACTGATGTTATGTATGAATTAGAACTAATTATAAGTTGTGTATATTGTAAACAACCCCAGTTTGTATCATCGTGGATACGGCAAAGTAGCCTACGCCGATGTCAAAGCTAACTGTAATATCTTACCTCTGTACATGTCGAAACACCTCCTATAATTTCTATAAAATGTCTAGATTTAATTAGAGGATTATAATCTCACTGCAGCTGATCTTGTATCATTACATATATGGGCTGTCCCATAACATTGTAGTATCCATGTAACCTGTACATGGCTGTATGGGTGCGCAGCCAAAATGCCAATAAATAATTTTAAAAAACCTGTCCCTAAATGGTGTTGACAAGCTTGCAGATATGTTATATGCACCACTGACGATGAGCAATGTGTGATTGAGGACTGTGTCAATCTTCGTAACATCTGTCTAAGGCGTTTGACAGAGTAAGCCATAAAATGGTAGTAAATAAGGTAAAAACCATTGGAGTGGATGAGAAAGTGATTTGCTGGGTAGAAGAATTTTTAAAGGGTAGAAAACAGAAAGTTAGGGTGGGAAATGTGGTATCAAAAGAAGTGGAAGTAAAAATAGGTGTGCCACAGGGTAGCGTATTGGGACCATTGCTATTCATTATTCAAATGAATAATTGTGTTGATTGTTTACTATCTGAAATTAGATTGTTTGCAGATGACATAATGCTGTATAAAAGAATCAAAACGATTGAGGATTGTAAACAGTTGCAGGGTGATCTGGACAGGATATCTAATTGAGTTGGTAAACATGGAATGAAGATAAATGCAAAGAAGAGTCAGCTTATTAGATACACAAATAAAAAACAAAAGGTTAATTATGAATATAAGGTGTGGAAAGAATTGCTTGCTGAAGACTTGAAATGTAAATATCTTGGCATTACTTTTGATAACAAGCTTATCTGGGCAGGACACATAGGACAGGTTGTAGGTAAAGGTTTCAAAGTTCTGCACTTGTTGGAGAGAGTGATGAAGGGATGTACGAGAGAAGTCAAGGAATTGGGTTACAAAACTTTGGTGAGACTATTGCTCGAATATGGTAGTGTAGTATGGGACCCTCATTTTACGTATCAAATACAGGAGTTGGAGAGGGTGCAAAGGAAGGGCTGCTAGATTTGTTTCTGGAAATTATCGCAGAATGCAATCAGTGACGGATATGATAAAGGAGCTGGAATGGGATTCATTGCAAGACAGGAGGAGGATGAGGATGGTCATGGGAGTGTACAGGGCATATACTGGTGATGAGGCATGGAAAGATATTGCAGTAGGTATGAAAAGTAGTGAATGGAAGGGAAACATGACCATGACCACAAGCTGGCACTCGATTTCAGGCACAAGGGTGTGGGAAGATTCTCTTTTTCAGGTAAGGGTGTCAGGGATTGGAATGAGTTACCAAGAGAAATGATGAATAATTTACCGAAAACGTTGAAAGAATTTAAAGATAAAATTTGTAGAGGGAAAATGTAGGTTGGTGCAGGATAGGGGGAAGATGGGTGTGTAGGGAAATTACCACCGGAGCCTGTGCTCCATTGCAATTAAATTAAATGGGGAATACTTAGCCTCACAGAAAACACTACCCTGCTGTTGAGTAAACCAGAGCCATTGCTGTAGTACCTCCGCATGTTGGTCAGCAAGGTACTGCATGCCTGGTGTAGCAATACTCCAGTCTACAGGAAGTCCCAGATACTTAGCGTTAGGGTAGTGTGTTAGTGGGTCCAGGGTGGCATTGACCTGCCTGGTACAGAGGTGGAGATGCTTGGTATTAGACTCCACTTTGAATCGGTATTTTGGGGTAGTAAAGACAAAAATGAGCAACTGAAAGGTTTGTAACTTTGAAAAATACTGAACGACGAGCGGATTGTTAGACGAGGGAACGGCTTAAGGAAGGTACTGGACGGAAACTAGCTTTTACTGACACTTTGACGTTGATTTATAAATCATTATTAACTAGCCTAAAACTTCGTCAAAAATATCAGGTCGAACGGAATGTTCTGACAATTCATTTCTCTGCAGTTGCTTAACTAAAAAGAATGATTATAAAACAAAGCTCTATGTGCTGTAATTTCTCGTCCCTTCTGCTGTAGCAAAAAGTTTCAGCTGTCAACTTGGTCAAGGACGAATTTTAGCGTAACTACAATCTCCGCTAATATTGCCGCTAAAAAATTACCAAAGCTTCAATACCACGCGAATTAATGCATCGCTTGTCAATGTCAACCTACATCGCGATATAAGCTTGATCAAAATCTTCGCGGGTTTTTACAGCTTTCTTTCCTACTATCTATGATGAAGATCGATGTTTTAATGACTGACACAGCTAACATGAGGCTGAAATAATGACCCCAGTGAAAACGATGGATACTAATAATAAATCTTAACAACTTACGCCATGCCACGTAATATTAGTTTTAATTGTGGTTTAGGCCGCATAGATCGCGATCAGTTTGGAACTTCTTTCATTCATACTATAAGCAATTATTTCAGTAAATAAGCAACTGATACTTAATATTCCAATTTAAGCGAAATACACTTTTCTTTCAGTGTTCTGACAGTTCATTTCTTAGCAATTGCTTAGCTAAATAGAATTTTTATAAAATATAGCTCAATATATTTCCTCGTGGCTTGCGCTGTGCAAAAGGTTTCCATTGGCATCCTGGTCCAGGTTGCATTTCAACCTAACCACATACTACGCTAAACTTGCGGCCAGAGAAACAATACTTCAATCGCACGCATTAATACATATAATGTATTACATTTTAGTGGCAATAATACATGATTAAAAATATTCACGGGTTCTTACATCTTTCTTAATTGTTATGCGTGATTGAAATCGATATTACAACTTTTGAATGGCTAATGAAGTTACATACTGCTGAAATATGTCATCAGTGAAAGCAAAAGAAATAAAAAGAAGAATCTAAACAACTTACGTTATTCCAGGTAATATTAGATTTAATTGTAGTCTACACTGTATAGATTGCGGTCAGTGTGGAAATATTTTCATTCAAACGAAGTAAAAATTTAAGTAACAGGACACTTATGAAAACAATTTAAATAATTAAAAATAAAATAATCATGACATCTGCTGTAACATCAAGTGCCAGTTGTAATAACAATATAATTAAAACTGCCGCTAATATTACTAATCGAAAATTAAAGGTTTTATCTTACATATCTATTTCCAAATATTTTAATGAATACTTTTACTTGGATGGACTCTATACTATTATAAGTCTGTAAGCAAACTGCGTATGTTTCTTTATTTGAACGGGAGTCTCGCAAAAACTATGACAGAAATTTGGACGGGGTTTTCAAATTTTTAGAACTAATGGCATGAGTCATAATCTGCGAAAATAGCTAATGACTTATATGTACCTTGGGAAGGAGCAAGCAATTATAAACCTTTATACATGGGAAATTGTGGGCCGCGGATCATTACGCACTTTCAGACGCCCACTCCTTTCGCAAAAATCTGACAAAACTAAGGATTACATTTTATTTTTTTACTTTTGTTATTCATTTTTTTTTGTACCGCAGTTCTCTAAATTAAACGGAATACGTGAATCAAACGTAATCACCATTAATTTACACGTAACCGGTCAGTTGTCATGTGAAATGCATTATATTTCTACCGTTGTAGACATAGATTGTCTTTGGTAGACAGTTATAGTTTGTCTCTGGTACAATATGTCTCACGTGATCGCTAAAGGAAGTTTAATAAACATTATTACGCCAATATTCATACACTGTTTCGCTATCGAATCTTGACCTACTTGAGGTACTCATACGCGGCTAAAATAATATCAATAATACGGCTTTATTGAAAACTAAGATAAATTAAAATAATTCATATCCTGATGCTACATCGCATTAGTTATAAAACTAAATCCAAATTGACTCTTATCTTTCAACAAAGTTTATCAACTGTCGTCATGGTCCAGGCTTCAACCGAACCACAACTTCAGATAATATTGACGTTCTAAAATCATAGCTTCAGTCAAACGTGCATTAATACATACACTGTACCGTGAACAAATCATGACAATTTGGAATTATTTATATGTGGTTGAAATAATGGCATTAGTATTACGGTGATGTGAAAGCGAAGGAAATTAAAAATAATTCTTAACGTGTGACACCGCGCACTATTAGTTTTAATCCACGTAAATTTATATTTTATAGCAAAAATAACTGATGGTACTAACATATCGTCAAAATAAAACAAATATTCTAACAACAAAAGGAAAAAAAAATATTTCAGAAAATTAAATTGGGGTTTGGAATCACTGGATGAAGGTAGGATGGTGAAAAGAATGCTGGGAATATACAGGGCATATATTGGTGATGGGGCATGATGGGATATTGGTCAAAGAATTAGGAATAGTGCATGTTAAGGGGAAACACGACCATGACCACAAGTTGCCGCTCGATTTCATGCAAAAGGGAGCAGGGAAATTTTCTTTTGTTGGTAAGGGTGTCAGGGATTGGAAGATATTACAAAGTGAAGTAATGAGTAAGTAACATACCAAAAACCCTTAAGGACGTTAAAATTAAAATTTGTAAATCAGAAAAATAAATTGGGGAGGATTTAACACAGCAATTAGAAAAGAAAATGTTAAAAATAAAATAAAAAGGAGTAATTAGAAGACTGGAAGAATTGACGCCGGAGTATTAACTCCATTGCAATTAAATTAATAATAATTATAAATCGTGCAGTCCTCCGTATCAGCATTCAAAAATGGAACTCAGAGGTGTTACAGTCACCAACCTACTAAGTAAGGTAAGGGTAACATTTTATTTCACTTAAACATTGTTACACCTACTTATATCACAAAAATAAAACCCTTCCTAAACATTTTTTTTCCTTTTCAAAATAATTATCTCTACGAATTAGTACAGTTAATGTTTCAGATAGCTTTTCGAATAATTCATAAATTGTATAACATTAAAATATGAATGAAACAAAACTCTCGGACATCAGTATGAAAGCCAAACCTAGGATTTACAATTCTCTCATCTCAACGTTAATATGTGGTAATAGAATAAAATCGGTAAAGAATTTTTACACATACCAAAAGCATACGCGCATGAAGCAGCGGGCAAATGCTATTACAGTATTAAATAAAAGTAAGCAACTAATAATTATTATGTTGATTTAAATGTAATACGTACTTTTCTTTCATTGTTCTGACAATTAGTTTATTCGCGGATGGTTAGCTAAATAGAACTGTTATTAGATAAAATGCACAACCTAGAACATCTCTGGTTGTAAGTTGGACAACGAAGGCGAAAAGCGTGACGTCATAGCGGGTCGTCATAGTGTGAGGTCACCGCGTGACAGGGGTACAATATGACTTGTGTTTTATAGGTATAGATTAATTAGTTTCCTCGCCTAGCATTAGCATTCACTAACTGGACAGGTATGCCATACTAATGCCATCTATTGGGTTCAAAAAGTAAACATTGGACATTTTCATAAAAAATATGTTAACTTTCTTTTATGTTCCTGGTAACCAATGACAGGTGCGAGTGTGAACCATGAGAGAGAGGGAAGGGCTTCTGCCCCGTACGAATTCAACCTATAGTCTGTGTTGCCATAAGCATGTTTGTTTTTGAAATGTAGAGATTAGAGATCGTCCCAGTATTCTCCTGTGTGATCTCCTGAAACCGCAGTCAGGACGACCTGGGCTCCTGCCCGGTCCCATTGTAGCTCCCCGGCCTAGTGGCCACACTGGCGGGTTATATTATATTTAATCATAATTTGTTAATATTTCTATCAGATTTTAATTTTATGCTCCGTCCACGGTGAAAGTGCCGTGATGATTACAATCTCAGATTTTGATCCGAACTCTAAGGTTTCAAACCGACCGTGATGGGTGAGCGGTAACGGCCTGGCCTCGCATTCGGGAGGACGTGGGTTCGAATACCCGTACAGCCATCCAGATCTCGGTTGTACATGATTTCCTACAAATCTATCCAAGTGATGCGGCGAAGGTTCCTTCAAAAGACCATGGTCGAATTCCTTCCCGTTCCTTGCCTTCACTCCTTTCCCGCCTCTGATGACATTGAAGACGCTTACAGCTGTAACAAAAAAAAAGTGTAGACCTACTTTCTGGAAAAAACCGAGAGGCCGCCAGTCTTATCATCCCCATCCCATCAACAGTGTGGTGAGACACTCATTACGCACTGCGGAGTGGTCTAAGCCAGGACACTCTGTTGATTGTTTTCATAGATATATTAGCAGAGTTCCCGGCGTTGCCCGCTCAATTTATTTATTTATTTATTTATTATCATTTTTTTTTTTTTTTTTTTGCTTTACGCCTCTTCGACGGCGAGGTCATTAGTGGAGGGATGGGACTGGGGACAAGGAACTGGAAGGGATTCGGCCATGGCCTATTGAAGGAAGCATCCCGGCATTCGCCTGGAGTGATTTTGGGAAACCATGCAAAACCCAAATCTAGATGCCCGGACGAGGATTCGAACCGGCGTCCTCTCGGATGAGAGGGCAGAGCTTTAACCACTCACCCACTACGTTCGATTTTCTCGCTCTAGTTGGCGTTGATTTACCCGTACTTCATTTCTGTTCACGCAATGGGAAACATTTATCACGTTTCATACAATTCACACCATCCATTTCCGAAATTAAAGCAAACCTAGATTCACCCGCACCCTACCAAGAAAGGTGTGGGTTGAAGTTGACTTTCCCGTTCACTATTTTGATTTTTCCGAAAAGATTTATGCGCAACAAGCTTCATTGATTTCGTACCGGCTATTTTCGCCACTAAACTAAACGGTGATTTAGCAGCACAGTTTTAAGAATGGGGTTGTTTGGTGCTTTGATACGGAATGCCAGTTTTCATTTTAGTCTAGGTTACATTTCAATCTAATTTCAACATCTGATAATGTTGCTGCTTGAAAATCGAAAAATAGATCGTAATTGCATTAATACATACCACAGACATAAAAAATGTATCTGGAATGTGTCTGTTTATTCCGGCGTCGCGTAGGAAATACAGATTTTGAATGGGTTTTCGGAAAGCTTGGGATCAAAGTTAAAATTCAACATATGACTTAAGACATTACGGCACATTTATTTTATAAATAATGTAGCATTACTGAAAACTGCTGAATCGATTTTGACCGAGTTTTCACTGTATTAAAGATTAGACGTGTCTAATTGCTGACTCAACTGCCGCTGGAACTCAAAATTTCTCATTATGCTACTTCATCTGTCACTGGAGCCCAAAATTAAAATATATTCCGTAGCTGTACAGTTGAATATCAGATATTCAGAATTGTACATCAGGTTTTCAGAACTAAGTGAGATATGAAAAAATTATTCTTTCTATTTATTTCAGAGAGTTACTAACTGCGGCGCCATTTTATTGTGAACAGAACGCTAAAGATGATAGCCAGAGACATTGTACTTGTGCTGACAGAGACTGTGGTCAGTGAAAATATGCTTTTTTTCGTTAGTAGTTTCTCGCATTCAATACGGTCATCTATGGAGTTTAAAAACTGAATATCCCGAATTAAAGGAAAGAATATTTCAAGTTTTGTTTAGTGTTAATTATTGTAAACTGCTTTTATTGCTTTCATTAAATGCTATGGTCAGAGACATTGTAGTTGTGTGTTTAATGCGGAGTATGCAACCTCTAGTCGTTCCATCTTTGGTATTTGTGACCATACGTTCAGAATATCTTATGATGCTCCGCCGTTACGTAACGTTGAAACATAACACATACCAAACAAATCATCTGAGATTCTTTGCTTTAAAACGGTGAAAACCCCATCGAAATCTGCACAGTAGTTTCTGAGTTTTTTTATAAAAAGTTTTACAGATACAGATATAGATAGATTAGTAGGTGAGTTGTAGTGGATACGTCGAAATGCAGACGAGGCAGGTACGAAGGCGACTCAATGGAGGATATGTGAGTCCGTGATTAGTTGTTCCTTATATGTGAGTCCCATTCACTGAGTGGACAGACGCTACAACGTGCGTCATACGCATTGCTGAGCGTACACACGTCTGCACTGAATACAGAGCAGGTGGAATATACTGACACTGAGTCTAGGTTCCTGAACAACTATCAAATGGAAGGCAAAATACTTGTAAAATTCGAAAAAGTGTGACGGAAATCTTGGTTTTTATGTATTTGTGATTTTGATAGAGCAACTCATTTAAGGTATTTATGAAGATTTACTGAAACATGGCATGCACAATGGGAAAGTCACCAGATTTTTTTTTATTCTTAGATAAACGATGTTTAACACAGAGAGAAACCGTTCTGTTTCACAAATTGAAGTGAATACACACTGTAAAGTGTAGACTTGGCTCAGAAGGAGATCTCATAACTATTTGTCGTTACACAAACACGAGACATGGCCTGTTTTTGTGGGGTTATGTCTTATCCTGTCGTAAGTATTGTGGCAAGAGGTCACAAATCTCTGCACGTATCGCTATTATCAATCGATCCCTTGCGATACGGATTCCGTTACTAACCAACATACTCCGCAAGGTGCAGGTTGGTTCGACCCTCGAGAAGGAGGCATACTAAGCCATTGTGTCAGAGGTAGGATAGCCAGTTCCGTTCCTCTAGGCCCTGCAGTTTAACGTGGCATCCGTAACTCATATCATCAAACACGGATATCAAAAATTGCTGGTTCCCCCAGGATTTTAACCCAGGACCAAACTTTTTAAACCAAGTGTCTTAACCATTGACAAGACTTTTATATTTTATTTACAGGTAACATTTTCTCCAAATTCTACCTACGACTCCCAGATCACAATTAGCTTTTCTAACGATCGAATTTTGTGCTGTTAGACCAAATTCGACCTTCCCAAGAATTGTACACTTTACTAGCTGCCACTTATCGCACCATGTTGAAATATCGTATGTATAAGATTAGCAAACTCTCGCGAGCGGCTGTTAACATTGTTTCTGCTTTAATAGGAGCGAGATAACCCACTCACTCACCTCCCTATATTACATGTACTATTTCTAAAAGGTGTTTCTTTTTGTGACGGGCCATCATTCTCCGTTCATACTTAACAAAAATCGGTAAATGAGAAAAGATTAACTTGTCCGCTTCACTAACATCAATAATTAAGAGAGCAATTGAGGAAAAACGATCCTTATAGGGAAATATAGACAGTTCAGACTCATGCTGTTACGCTCCACTGTGTTGCTAAGAAATCATCTAAATACCGTTAGATCGCAGCACCAAATATTTAACATTACGCATGGGCCATGATCGCATTTCCGCTAGATAGTTCAGTTGGTAAACAAATAATTGTTGCGACAAAATCTGATAGTTCAGAGGCAAGCAGCTAGAATTCGCTGGCGTCGATAAAAAGTGAACGATAGATAGCAGCACAAAATATCTAAATTTTCGCACGGATCATAATCGAGTCAACGCAAAATGCGCTAATCCGGTTTCGTAGGCGAGCTCACGAATCGTCTGGCGTTGATCACTGTCCGCTAACGCGGCAACAGTGTGCACTTCTTCTTCAGACGCACTAGGACGTAGAGATGGGTAGGTCCGGATGGATGCAGTTCCGCGGACCCGTATCACTTGCGCTAGGGATGGATGTACATCCGAGAGCTTGTCGGATCTGCTTCCAGCCGGACCTGTAACAGCGCCACAGTTCTCGCGTGGCCGAAGGTTGAACCACGGCCGGACCTGCAACGCGGAGCTGGAATGCAATTTTTCATTACAGTTCCGATTTGAAATCTATGTTCTGAAGAGTTTAATGTCATTTACTGTACGATTCGATTACAGTTCTGTTTAAAGATAAGATTATAAATGAAAAACTATTTCTTAATGGCTGACTACTAGTAGATAATTACAATAACTATTAAATGTCAATGGGTAGCTAAAACCCGGTAGTATTTTCTTATTGCTCAGGTTCACGCTTGTAAGGTGAGGAGTGTTTTACGTGCTAAATAAGAATGGACTTATAATTTAACTTGTGATTTTAATGCGTTGCAGTCTTATTAAACTTTTAACGTTCAGTTTGATTAATCACAAATTCTCTAGAATTTTTAACTTTCTCAATTCTGATGGCTTAAGGAAAAATTAGATAATACATTTAACATCTCTTTATTGCAGAAACACGGTTCGTAGGGTTTCCAAGGAACATTATACATATCTATACTAATATTATAAATGCGAAATTAACTCTGTCTGTCTTTATGTCTGTTTGTTACATTTCTTGTGCTAAACGGATATTCCGATCATGATGAAATTTGACATGGAGATGCTGTTTGACATTAGGATCGAGATGGGATACTATATTATGTATAGATAAGAACATATTGTCATTAAATTATGAAGACTATCTAACTGTGAAAGACAAATGCATAATATCTAAGTATATTTGTAATGCGCATATGTGTGCAGCCTTGACAGGATAGCGTAGTGGTAACGCGATTGCTTTTTAAAGAAAACTTCAGCGTGGCTTTGGGTTCAAATCCCACTGGCTGCATATATTTTTATGAATTGTTTTTCATAGTTTGAGCCAAGCCTAGGATTTTAAAGTAAGGATACCATGTTCTGGCAAGCCTTTGGCGGTAGAATAGTGCCCTAAGCGTTTACTTTATTTACGGTATACTGGTTCCACAGTTAGTTTTTGCGTGATCTAAACTAATAATATCGTATATGCGAAAGTGAGTTTCCATATTTTTTTGCGTTTTGACGACTATATGTGTATACCGGTGACAAGGAAATACTTTGTATATTTAGGAACGAAATAGGATACTTTTTTTTTCCGATATGAATAAGTTTTAGTCATGAGGCAGGTTCGAAGGTAGAATGGTATATCGATGGTGTTCCCGTTATATTATGCCGACTCAGTGTTGTTTGGGACATCTTAGATAATTTTCAGCTTTATATATCCAATTCTAGCAATCAAATCCTAAATCCACGCGTACAATGTCGCGGGTAACAGCTAGTAATGTATATATAAATATGATTATGTGGCATTATTGCGAGCGACTCTGCTGACCGCTTTTACAGCAATATTTTATAATCCAACATTGGAAGAAAAAAAAACCTTCACATCCAGCCGTTTCTAGAACGTCTAACAATGGCTCAAACAATTGGTTATTATTACTAAGAATTAAATCTTGCTTAAAAATATTTTAAACTAAATTGGAAATAAAATTGCTAAGAAATTAAAAGTTTTTGAAATTGCACAAAATAGAATAAAGATTTTGAAAGTACCAAAAACACGTTACGGTAGCTGGCAAAACTTAAATATTACTGATTAATTAAAATGCATTGTATCGCACTCGATTTAGCACTCACGACAATGTTTTATTCATTCAATCAAAACAGTTTCAGAAAGTATAAAGAGGAAAACACTATACATAATATAAGAACAAATCTCACGTAATTTCTCGCTCACAATTTAAAATAAGTTATACTTGCAATTTTGTTTTTTGTTCATTTGTAATACACTGTTTCTTAAGCTGGTATATTGTGGAAAGGCAATAATTATCTCAAAATGTTGAGTCTTGAATAATTTCATTTTTAGTAAAAAAAAAAAAAAAAAAAAAAAAAAAAAAAAAAAAAAAAAAAAAAAAAAATTAACCAAGAATTTCGATTTTTTTAAAAAAATTTTTAGTAGTATTTAAACATTATTAAGAAATTTATTTTATTCTTATAGAAGACCACAGAAATTTTAGATGAACATGATATAACTCATACTGCAGTTCTCCTTGGTCGGAGTTGTATCCACCATACGCTCGATTGTAGGTTCGGACCCATACAGCTCCGCCGGACATGTATTACTGGATGTAGGTCCGTACACATCCAGTTCCACCATACATACACTCCGCCCGCCCGATTGTAGATCCGGACCCATGCAGTTCCGCCGGACACGTAATGGATGTAGGTCCGTACACATCCAGTTCCGCCGTACACATCCAGTTCCGACGTACACTCCGCCCGCCCGATTGCAGAGCCGGACCCATACAGGTCCGCCGGACACGGAACCTGGATGCAAATCCGCAGCGCTGCATGTACATCCGGACCCGAATCCTTTAAAATCTCGGACCTGCCCATCTCTACTAGGACGACCTGCCCGATGCATGTCTGCCACAGTTTGCCGACCTTCGTTGAAGGCTTTTTACCCAATGTGCCACTGTTCTGTACGGCAATCCCGATTCCCCGCACGCCTCTTGAAGACCTTGATGACACTGTCGTGCTGTACATTCAATCTTGATCCAATTCCGTTGTTCCTGCTTCGAAAACATAATGACACGCGTTTCCCTCGATTGTGCGCACGCCGGGGACGTGGATCGGGCGAGTCCATTTGCTCGGAGGTAAGGTAAGTATGTCAACAACGTGTGCTATCAGCGACAATAGTAGATTCCATTGCATAGGGGGAGATCCATAAATTACGTGAGGTGTTTTTCCGGATTTTCGCCCCCCCCCCCCCTCTGGTGAGATTTTGGTGAGATCTCACCCATACTTTCAGCCAAATACCCCCCTAAAATCGACTTTCGCGTCAATTGTAGACCTTTTTTTAGCTCTACAGTCCTGTCCAATTTTAAAAAATCTCATGTGAGTTTTCCGTTGACCCCCCCCCCCCTCCCCCTTGGTGAGATTTCGCCGAACCCCCTCCCTATTTCACCTCACGTAATTTATGGATGCCCCGTAGTGTCTCCGCAGCAGTGTTGCCACTATTTAAGTTCCAACTCTCGTATGTTTAACGTGTGCAAAAGTGTTTTAAAATTGTTTTGAAAGAAGTCGATAGTGTCTTGCTGCGTGCCTGTTTCAGTTGACAAATAAATAATTGCTGCATATGAGCCAGCTCTTATTTGATACTACTAAAAACCACCAATAATCGATTTTTTTTAACTTACGATACGCTTCGTCGACGGCTAAGGTCATGAGAGGCTGGGTGGGACTGGGTACAAGTAACGGGAAGGAATTCGGCCATGGCCTTTTTGAAGGAAGCAACCCGGCATTCGCCTGGAGTGATTCGGGGAAACCATGCAAAACCCAAATCTAGATGCCCGGACGGGGATTCGAACCCACGTCCTCTCGAATACGACTCCAGAACAACCAATAATCGAAAAGCATCCCCGAAATTTTTGCATGGGCTTCCTAGTTGTCCTAAGATAATCCAGCACGGAGGAAAAGACGTCTCGGTGTTAGTCAATTTTTTTTTTTTTTTTTGTTTCAGGTAGACGAATTGCCGCTCACGTGACCTGTTGACGCAGACAGTAGGAGTGGGGGGAGACCCACTGGAGAAGAACCCGCGGCAAGGCCGCCAACTGCAGAGCGGCAGCTGCGAGGAACCGACAAGGTGAGCCAACATGCGAAAACTAACATTCCGCTATCTACACTTAAAATCATAAATGCGAAAGTTGCTCTGTCTCTCTCTGTCTGTTGTTTACATTTTCAGGACTAAGCGCCTAGACGCATCTTGATGAAATTTGACATAGAAAATATTAAGTATCATTAGCAAGGACGAAGGATACTTTTTTTCTGGAATAGTAACATATTCTGTGATGAAAGTTTTAAATCCAGGCGAAGTGTGACAGACAGACGGGTAGCGTATTAAAGTCTCTGCAATGGTCACCCAACCTTTGTTTCTCTCCCAGTCAGTTAGTGAATGATCTCTTCATAAATTTCATGTACAGACATAATTTATTATACAGTATAAATGTGGATTTTACAATAAAAATCTAAGACCAACCGCACGAAGTCGTCGGTAACAGTCAATCATTTTGTAAAATATAGTCTCTACAGGCTATTCAGAATTGTCTGCTGACATATTTGCAGGTTCCTTGCACTATACGGGGTGTTCCGAATTATCTACTGGTATATTCGCAACGTGCCTTCTGACGCTTTTGGAAGTTCACTGTACTATACAGAGAGTTCTGGTTTATCTGCTTGTATGTTCATAAGTAGTGGCCGAATTATATGCAACACAAAAAGCTAGAAATATGCAAGAAAAATGCTTAAAATATACATGAAAAGTGTCCAAATATGCAACATTATATAATATAAAAAATAGTCACTTTCAGATTTATATTTCAAAATCAACATGCAGTTAGTAAACAATTGAATAACGTATTTATAAAATCGATAATTAACAGTTGTTCAACTTTTTTTTTACTTTTGTTAACGTAAACAATCGGGTACTGTTCCAAGTATTTAATAGTAAGTGTGTTTCTTCGATCTGGCAAAATATTTTTATAAGTGTATATGGACCGTTCTATATTCACTGATGTAACTGGGCAGTATTTGAAATTGGATGCTATGTTAGCAGTCGTTGTTTCTGGAAAAAGTTCACTATCAATTTGACACAAACGTTCAAAACCTGTGTTATTGTTCGAAATATTTTCAAACTTTTTTAATTTTACACAATCCGGGATTTATTCATTAACTGAATAGATTCAGTCAACTTCAAACCTTGAGTTTCAAGCTTTTTAATACTCGCAGGTATGTAGGAAAAATGAGTGCTAATCACAGCCATGGTTTTAATACTAGAATTGTTAAATACTTCCTTGTGCTGACAAACTGTAATAGCCTCTCCACTATCAGAGTCGTTTACTACACCTTTAATGGCCTCGAAATGTTCAATGTAAAACAGTGCAACCCACATCGCCCATCGAGTTACCACTGGTTCCGGAGGTAAAGGCACATTTGGCATTTTTTTTGTTTTTTTGCATTATTACGAGAACGAGCCTTAAGAAACGCCTTCTTTGTTAATGAAATCAGTTTGTTTACATTCCCAGACGTGGGTCGTAGTTCTTCAGGGAGTCGTCCTAGACTAAGAGCTGTGCTGCTAGTAGGTTTTGCCGCTACAACCTTGAGATTTTATTTATTAACTACGTACAATACCGAAAAATATGTTAAATATAACGAAAATATACATTATCACTAGGTTCTAGGTAAAATATGCAAAAACCGGTGAAAATGGGCTTAATATGCAAATGCATATAATCCTTCCTCTATTCACAAGTATGTGCGAGTATACAGTGTATCGGAATAGTCTGCATTGAAGTTCGCATGTAGTTGGAACTATACAAAGCGTTCCGAATTGTACGCTCCTGTTTTTCGAAGTTGCTGCAACTATACAATCTGCTCCGAATTGTGAGCTATATTCGTTTGGAGTGGACAGGTGTTTTCAGCTATACGGTGGTATGTTTGCTTGTTCCTGCAGGTATACAGGATGTTATGAATTGTGTGTATTAATGTTCAAATATTGTTCAGACTATACAGTATGTTCTGAATTATCTGCTGATCTTTCTGCAAGTTCCTGTTAATATGCATTGTGTTCCGAACTGTCTGCTGCTATTTTTGATGTTTTATTACTATACAGGGTGTTCTGAATTGTCTGCTGGTATTTTTTGATGTTTTAGTACTACACAGCATGTTTCTAATTGTCACCTGGTATATTCGCTACTTCCTCGTACTATACAGGGCGTTCAAAATTGTGTGCCGAGATGTTTACAAGTTGCAGGGCTATACACTATGTTTCGAGGTCGCCGGGCCTTTGTTCAATTTTCTGTGGCTATTCAGGCTGTTCGGAATCGTTTACCCATTTTTATTGTCTCTGAGACACTACTGTTTACTTTTCTTTTCGTGTTTAGCTCTGAGAGTTTCTTGCAGGAGATTCAAACGTTTCGGTACAATCAGGGGTCTTCGTCAGAGCTTTTTAAAGATCTCTGCTACAGTTTTACAAATGACGCCTGAGAATAGTGTGAAATCAACTATAGATCACAGTTTGTTCCAAACTGGCTGCTGGCATTTTTTTTGGACTATACAGTGTGTTCCGAATAGAATGCCGATATAATCGCAACTACCTCCGATATACAGGGTATTTACAAATCGTTGCTGATATGTTCGGCAATAACCGTAGCATACCGGGTGTTTCGAATTGTCTGCTTGTTTGTTCGATAGTACCTGCGGTATACATTTTGCAATGTTCGATAGTAACTATTACATACAGGGTTTTCCGAAATATTTGATATGTTCGATAATAACTGCTATGTACAGGATGTTCTGAAATAGGTATTTGCTGCGATGTTCCCCATTTAGTGCTGTATAGAGGAGGTTTCGAATCGCCTGCTGATATTTTCACCTGTTGTATGCACGAAGTCCGCAAACGTATGCGGATATGTTCGATTGAATCTGCCATATACAGGGTGTTTGGAAACTTTAGCTGATATATTAGGTAAAGCCCACAGTATACAGGGTTTCTGCAAATGTTTGCTGATATATTCTATTAAAGCTGCGATATACACCGTATTTCGCAATGATTGCTAATATGTTCTATATTATCTGCAGTATATAGGGCGTTCTCAATTACTTGCTGATATGTTCAAACATACAGGGTGACCGGAAACGTATGCTGGTATGTTAAGAAGAACGTATAGTAATACAGGGTGTCCATAAATATTTTCTGACTAGTGTAAGCCCGTGACCGTTTCTTGCGTGTCGTCACGGGTCTAGAATAGTTCCCGTTTTTAGGGTCAGAGATTATAACAGGTTGACCTCAACTGACCAAATACGAACTTGACATGTGTTTAGGGTGAATAACATCTCTTGAGCTTGAAGAACACAGAAGTATTAATAGACGTAGACATTAAACAGATACAGGGACGATCTCGCTATCGTATAATTGTTTCTAAGGTCGTAGACTCGAACTTGCTGAAATACAAACTTGACTTGTATTTGATCCTTAAAGTTCACTTGCAACATTTGAAGAATACTGTTTGCTTCGAAAGCATCTTATTTTTTTTATTGAGGCTGTGAAAATATTTATAATGTAATCTTTGGTTATAGTGTCTGTAACGGTCAGAGAACTTAATACAGATTCCAGATTATTAAACAGTTGAACAACTCCAAAGAAATGAATTGCCAGAATACTCGATTCGGTAACATATTTTGCCTGATGTCCACTGTAAATAACCTAATAACTCACGTGCGGCGAAGAAAAACCTTTAACGAAAGTAGGAAAATGCGTAAAAACCAAAAAACCGTAGTGTATAAACTTCGATCAAGCAGCAAAATTGGCGAAAGTTTTAATTAAATTGAAATTTAGTCTAAGGTGGAACGACAATAGGCATTAGCAATTACAGCAGAGACCATGAGTAATTTAAGTTTTATTGTTTTTTTATTTACATTGCTTTCATTAGGAACATGTTAATGAAAACCAGTTGCACGTTTTATCAGCCGTAAAGTTTATCGATATTTTTTTAACTATGAAATGCTACGAAAACAAACTTAATAAACGTATTATGGCAATTAATTTCATAGTAGTTGATTAGCTATTAAATTGGGGATATAACCTAAAATTTCTTCTAATGATATCTCTGGTCGCTGTTAACTTGCGTGCGAAGACTGACGCGCCACGTCACCGTCTCCAGCCAATAGCTATCACGGTGAGTGAGTAAGTGAGCTAAGGAAATTATTTGGTAGATATGTTCGATTGTACCGATTATACCTGTGATATACAGACTATTCCAAAATGTTTGCTGTAGTGTCTACTATATACAGGGTGTTCCGAATACTCTGTTGAAAACTTCGCTAATTTATTTGTATTATAAAATGTAGTAAGTAATAGAGGATACGGGGTGCTGGTCAGTGTTGCGCTATACAGGGTGGTGCCTGTTGCAGATGCTGTGGGTGATACTGTGGTTGGCTAGTAATAGAGGATACGGGGTGCTGGTCAGTGTTGCGCTATACAGGGTGGTGCCTGTTGCAGATGCTGTGGGCGACGCTGTGGCTGGCTAGTAATAGAGGATACGGGGTGCTGGTCAGTGTTGAGCTATACAGGATGGTGCCTGTTGCAGATGCTGTGGGCGACGCTGTGGCTGGCTAGTAATAGAGGATACGGGGTACTGATCAGTAGTTGCGCTATACAGGGTGGTGCCTGTTGCAGATGCTATGTGCGACGCTGTGGCTGGCTAGTAGTAGAGGATGCGGGGTTCTGATCAGTGTTGCGCTATACAGGGTGGTGCCTGTTGCAGATGCTGTGGGCGACGCTGTGGACGTTGCTGGCGCTGTGGCTGACGCTTCTCGCGCTGGCGTGGAGGTGGGCTCGGCGGCCGTTCGGCTACTGGGCCGCGCGCGGGGTGCCGTTCCCCGCGCCGGAGCCTTTCTTCGGCAACGTGCGTCCCATGCTGACACTGCGGGAGTCGGCGGCGGAAGGCTACCGCCGGCTGTACCAGGCCCACCCCGGGCTGCGCTACGTCGGCATCTTCCAGGCGCGCCAGCCCACCGTCCTGGTCAGTACACACAGTACACACAGCTTTGTCTAAAGGCGCGTGATAGGAAATACACGCTTTTCATCTTTTACCGCCTAGCGGTGGGTCGAGGCGCGCCATCACTGCTAGCATATGAGGCAAAGATGAAAGGCCTTCCCTACCACGCGCCGTGGGAACGCGCCTTAACTGTTGCGCGCTTTGTTAGTATTTTCTCAGCTTGAGTGCTTAGAGCATGACTTGAAACCACAGGTACGTCTCATCACCTCGCGCACAACTAAGAAATGTGTCGCTCCTGAACAGATTTTAAGTAAGAAAATGACGTGTTTGCAATTCACTGCTTGATTGCACACCAAGCAGACGGCTCCGGCTCTGCTTCTAAGGGAGCGTCCATTAATTACGTGAGGTTAAATATGGGGGGGGGGGGTCCTGCGAAATCTCACGAAACCTCACCAAGGGGGAGGTGAAATTCTTGTAGAAGGGTAGAGCTAAAAAAAATTAAGGTCTACAAATGACACACAAGTCGATTTTAGGGTGGTAAAAACCGACTTTACTGGGGTATAATTGCCCTTAGGAGCATGAGAACTAAAAAAAAGTCTCTAAAACTTCTCGTAGGGGGAGATCTCCGTCAAAATATCACGTCATTTTACAGTGTGGGGAGGGGGGTCCGACCAAATCTCACGCAGTCTCACCAGAATTCCGGAAAAACACCTCACGTAATTAATGGACGCCCCCTAAGGTGCTAGCAGAGTTATTACTTCGGGAGAGGGGACAGTAGTTTGGCTTTAGCCTATCTTTGATTTCCTTTCTGCAGTTGGGGTCGCCCGGTTAGGGGGGCGTGGTGGAGTGAACACTCGGGCCTACCAGTGGCACCCACTCCCGGCGTCCTGGTTGGACTAGGGGGAATTGCGATGTGTGTCAAGCCCGCGCCGTGCTCGGTCACTGCAGGTGGTAAGAGCAGAGAGGCTATATGACCAGGCTTCCTGGTTCGTGGCTGGTGACGCGTCCGCGCCGCTCCCCGTGTGCATATCACACTGTATTACAACACACTATACTAGAATGTTACTTATGATTTCCGTGTATTCTACTTTACTATATTCCACAAAACTGAGGAAATAAATAACCTAAGTTTTTTTTTTTTTTTTTTTTTTTTTTTTTTTTTTTTTTTTTTTTTTTTTTTTTTTTTTTTGCTGTTATCAGTCTTTCGACTGCTATGATGGAATCCTCCAGCCCTTCGTATCTTGCGCTAAGCTCTTCATCTCTACATATCCCTTACAACCCAAGTCCTCAATCATCTGCTTCATATATTGTAATCTCTGTCTTCCTCTACAGTTCTTACCTTCTACTGTTCCCTCCAATTACAAATTAACCAATCCAGCATGTCTCAAAATATGACCTATCAGCCTGTCTCTTCTTTCTGTAAGCTTCTTCCATAAACTTCTTTTCTCGCCCATTATTTCCAAAACACGTTCATTTCGTACTTTGTCTGTCTATTTCATTTTCAGCATTCTTCTGTAGCACCACATTTCAAATGCTTCAATTTTCTTTCTTTCTGGTGTTCCTAAAGTCCATGTTTCGCTATCATAAAGTGCTGTGCTCCACACAGAAGAGTTCTATCTGTTTTGGTTACGGGAATTTCATCATTTCTTGTTCCGTCCACGGGTCATGTAGGGTGATAAGATATACTGCAGATTTTAAGCTAGACCCTAAGCTTTCAGACAGTTGAAACCTCGTCCAAATAGGTTCAGCTGTCCTTGAGTGATGCCTGAACAAACGAAGAGATATACACAGCCCGACTATGGATTTATGCACTGCTCTATCAAAAAATAAAAAAATAAAAATAAAAAAAGGACCTGGAATCGGTCAATAAAACACAAAATATTTATTATTCATCCAAATTTATTATGTTGCCTTCAAAGTAGGACCTATTCGAAATAATATACTTATGCCAACGAATAATCCAAACATAAAAACATTTTTAAACGCTTTTTCTGGAATCAACTTCAATTATCGCCACGATTTCTCTTTTATGTTTTGTGTAGACTGAAAACGGGTGCCTCGAAGTGGTAATTTGAGGTTTGGAAAGAAAGGAAAATCGTCGGGATCCAAATCAGGTGAATACGATGGTTGTTCGATGGTATTTGTTGGGTTTTTGGCCAGAAATTCGTTCACAATGATAGCCTTGTGAGATGGTGCGTTATCGTCGTGCAAAATTCACAAATCTGGCCAAATTTTCTCTCTCAAACGCCGCATAGTCCTTAGACAACATTAATTACCTGCCGTCTGACCTTCTGGCTAGAATTCAGAGTGCACAACACCGCGATAATCAAACAAAACAGTCAACATCACATGTACATTTGATGGACGCGGTTTTTCTGTTTCGTCTCAGTTGGAAGACGCCATTCCGATGCTTGTTGACTGGTTTGCATATCAAACTCGTAAACCCATGTCTCATAACCAGTTACAATGTGTTTTATGAATGTGGGGTCGGAATTAACTCGTTCTACCATGTCTTCAGCAACCTTTGCGCGATTCAGTTTTTTTTAAGAAAATTTGGGTCTTTCGGAACTAGTAGAGCGGCGACGCGTTTCATGACCAAACAATCGTTTAAAATTAAACGAATCGATCGGCGAGACAAAGAAAGTGCAGCGGCTATCTCTCTCAAACTTAATTGACGATTTTCAGTCACAATTTCCTCCACTTTAGCGATGTTGACTTCAGTTGACGACGTTGATGGCCGACCACAGCGAGGCTAATCTTCCATCACATCTAGACCGCATTGGGAGCGTGCAAAAACCACGTAGCTTCATTTTGGCTTCCTCTGAACCCCCCACCCCCCACGTAGCCCATCGTGGCTTTTGTCTCTACCTCCCCTCCCCCCTCCCGTGAAGCACGTAGCTTTTTCTACTGAATCCACAAGAAATTTTGTACTGTTTTCTATAGTCATACTATCGTAAATTACATACGGGGATAATTAAATGGCGGATATTAATATTTACATGCTTCTGTGTGTTCTGTATCTCATTTTAATTGTGACAAATAATATGAAAGAGAAGCTACGTGGCCTGGCTCGACCGCCCCCCACCCCACCCCACCAAGTACAGCGTGGCTTTCCAGTCATAACCCCCCCCCCCCCCCGCCCCAGACCAAGCCACGTAGTTTATGCACTGTACCACTCATATGCACGTGTTTTTGATAGAGTCGATCCACCGTAAGACTTCCGTAACATTATCAGCGATTCGGCACACGAAATTCCATTTTCAATGCAAAATTTGAGACAAATTCTTTGTTTGACAGTATAGAGACAATTTTTTTTTTTTAATCCCTTTAAACAGGATTTTTAAATGATCTATTCCCGGTACTTTCTTCATAGATTGTGTATCTAAAGGTGGGTACTCACTAGGCGAACTCAAGCAAACGCATGCGGCCGAATCTGTGCGGCGTTTGTTAAGAATTAGCTTGTTGTCCACATTACAACGAAGGAATGCGTTGTTTGTCATTCTTTCATGTTCGGGGGTTTATGCGGTAAAAATATTTTTATACCTACCATAAAAATGGCTTCTGAACATGACTTAATCATTGCTAGTGTGTCGTACATTATTATTTATTAAGGGGCAAGTAATGAAACACGAAGACGCAGGATATCACATTGACTGTGGTACATCACTTCTTTGTTCCAAAGTAGAAATGTGTATCGACTATGAAGGGATAGACGAACTTACAGCTAAAATTGGATATGGACTTTTTGAAAGATTCTGCAGAATGAAGTCGACCGACTTTAAACCATTATTGCAGCAGATTGGTCCAAAGATTTCAAAACGCCAGTATTTTCTATATCTCCTGATGCAAATTTATACCGCAAAAATAACGTCTTTTTTTTTTTAAAAAAAAAAAAAAAAAAAAAAAAAATGTCGATTTAAATACGACATCAGCTACAGAGTCTGTTTTAAATGAATTTTCCTTTTTTTCTGGACGTTCACGCCTGAAGGATCCCAATTGAGATTTCTTTTACGTGTTTTTTGAGTCACATTTCCTAATATTACTAATTTCGTTCCAAGCATCATGTTTCGTTAATTTATTTTTGTAACCATTAGGAATATGGTTGGTTATATAATTCTGTTAATTTTAAGGAATCCGAGATAGACCATTTCATGTTCCATACAAAACAACAAAAGCGTTTTTCTTGACGTACACACTATAACTAAACCGAAAACATGTGGTCCGCATTTTGCTTTGATGTACCGCCTCCCGAGCGGAACCGAGCGCAGGCAAACGAATGCGGTCGCAAGCGTTTATTCGCCTTCGTTTTCACGTACACACTGAATGAACGTATGCGTTAGCTCGTGTGCGGTCGTATCCGTTCGCCTAATGTGTTCCCATCCTTACTTTGCATTCGTCTACAGCGGAATTCTACTTGTTTGTTATGAACATTAGTTTGCAGTTATTTGTTTATGAGCATCAGTATGGCGACGCCAATAAATTACGCGAGGTATTTTTCCGGATACCCGATTCCCCTCTCCCCCTGCCGAAACCCTCGTAGGTTTTAGAGATATTTAAAAAAAAAGCTCCCCAGTTTTCAAGGGCGGCTGGGGTTTGCTTCTTATGTATACTTCTTTTATTAGCTCTACTATTCCTTAAGGGATTAAAACATGACGTGAGGTTTCTGCCAATCCTTTCCCATTTCCCCTCACGTAATTAATGGCCGCCCCTACTCGTGGCAGTGTCGCTTGACGTGAGCGTTGTCGCAGGTGCGGGACCCGGCCCTGGCGCGCACGCTGCTGGCGCGAGACTTCGCGTCGTTCTCGTCGCGCGGCCTGCCGTGGGACGCGCGCCGCGACCCCCTCACGGCGCACCTGCTCAACATGGACGGCCAGCCGTGGCGCGCCATGCGCGCCAGCCTGGCGCCGCCCTTCGGGCCGGGCCGCGTGCGCTGCATGGCCGACGAGATGGCGTACTGCGCCAAGCAGCTGCAGGACGTGCTCAGGAAGGAGGTGAGTGTGACAGCCCAGTGCCGCATCCGCGGTGCTCCCCGCGGGCTGCACCCCGTTTCTTTGCAGTACAGTCTTTATGCCACAATAGCGTTTAGTTTTTGCAGTGCCTAATTCTGCGATATGGGTGGCTGTTGGCTAGTGTGGTATTGATGTGTGAGTGGAATACTTTCCCAGCGTATCGATGAAACAAAATTCTCTCGGGTGTCCAGCCGGATGATGGTGTAAAAACACGACGTTTCGACAGCTGGCTCTGCTGTCTTCTTCAAGTATATTGTAGCTGTCGCAAGCTGGTTGTCGGCGCCTACTGAGGCTGACAGCCAGCCTGCGACAGTGATGAAGACAGCACATCCAGCTGTGGAAACGTCGTGTTTCTACACCATCATCCTGCTGGACACCCGAGAGAATTTTGTAGCATGATATTTCTGGTGGAGTTTGTGAGTGTAAACTCGGCAGGACTTTGCTTGTAGCAGACTAAACGAACTCAGTCTCATGCATCGCGATATAAACTTGATCAAAAATCTTGGCGGTTTCTTACATTTTCCTGTTTTGTTATCCATGATTCAGATAGATATTACAACGTTTGAATGGCTGATGCAGTTACACACAGCTGAAATATGTCATCGGTGAAAGCAAAGGAAATTTATGCCAGGTAATACGAGGGTTGTTTCAAAAGTAAGGTTCCCAACACTGCACCCTTACTGTACATAGTGCAATGCGAAATCTGGCAACACCACCGTGTTCGCCGGGTCCCCTACCATCCATTCCAACAACCAGCGTGGCTCTGCAACGGTCAGTACCGGCCTGATAGCCATAAGCGATGGAGCCCGTCATCGCCGTCACCGCCAGGTGTGAAATTCGTGCGGTAATCCGATTTTTGCAGGCAAGAAAGTTACAACCTGTAGAAATTCATCAGCAATTGTGTGAAGTGTATGGGGAAACGTGTATAAACAATCAACACGTCCGCAAATGGCGTAGGGAGTTTGCCAACGGCCGTACGGAAGTCCACGACGAACAACGAAGCGGTAGGCCGTCGATCTCCGACGACGTTGTGGCGAAAGTTGAGCAAATCCTGCTCGAAGATCGGCGAATCACCATCCGATAACTGGCTGCTCAAATTCCTGAGGCTTCTGAAGCTTCAATTGACAGGATATTGAATGAAAAGCTAGGCTACCATAAGGTGTGCGCGCGCTGGGTGCCGCATATGCTTTCAGAAGTCCACAAACAGCAGCGCGTCGACTGCGCTCGGAAGTTCTGCAGTGAATGCGACGAGAATAACGAAGACTTCCTTGATTCCATTGTTACGGGGAATGAATCGTGGTGCCATTACGTTACTCCGGAAACAAAACAACAATCGCGCCAATAGAAACACACCGGATCGCCACCACCAAAGAAGTTTAAGCAGCAGCTGTCAGCAGGAAAAATCATGGCATCGGTGTTTTGACACCGGCGAGGTGTACTGCTCATTGATTTCATGCCTAGAGGGACCACCATAAACTCCACAGGTTATTGCGAGACCTTGAAAAAGCTCAGACGGGCAATCCAAAATCGTCGTAGGGGGAAAATCAGCAAAGGCGTAAGGCTGCACCACGACAATGCCCGTCCACATGTGTCGCAACAAACGAAGGAGTTAATCGACAAATTTGGCTGGGATGTCATTGACCACCCCCCTTACAGCCCCGATTTGGCACCCAGCGATTTCCATCTGTTTCCGAAATTGAAGGAGCATCTAAGCCGTCTACGATTCCAGGCGGACAAAGAGTTGCAAAAAGAAGTTTCCAAGTTTCTCAACGGGTTGGCGGCGGACTTCTTTGAGGTGGGAATGCAAAAGTGGATTACTCGACAGAAAAAATGCATTGAAAAAAATGAGGCCTATGTGTAAAAATAGCTTCAAGATCAACGTTTCCAATGGTGTAATCGTTTTTTTCTAATAAAATTCCTTGTGTCTAAAAAAAATGTGGGAACCTTATTTTTGAAACAACCCTCGTATTAGATTTTATTGTAGTGTAGGCTGTATATATTTCGATCAGTGTGGAACTACTTTCTTTCAAACGAAGTAACGATTTAAGTAACAGGACACTCATGGAAATAATTTAATTTTTTTTTTTTTTTTTTTTTTTTTTTTTTTTTTTTTTTTTTTTTTTAATAATTTACTCATGCCTTGTGCTGGAACGTGAAGTGCCAGTTATAACAAAAGCTATTCAAAACTGCTGCTAACATTGGTAATCGAAAAATTAAAGGTTTTATCTTACATATCTACCAAATATTTTAACGAATACTTTTACTTCGAATGATTATTAAATTATTTTTTTTTTATTTTTTTTTTTTGCTGTCGTCAATCTTTCGACTGGTTTGATGCAATCCTCCATCCTTTCCTATCCTGTGCTAACCTCTTCATTTCTACATACCCCTTACATAAGCAACTAATAATTATGTTGATTTAAATGGAAGATGTACTTTTCTTTCAGCGTTCTGACAATTTATTTGCGGATGCTTAGCGAAGTAGAACTCTTATTAAATAACGTGCATAACTTAGAACAACATCTCTGGTCGTAAGTTTGGAAACGAAGGCGAAAAGAGTGACGTCATATTGGGACTTCACCACGTGAAATCGCTACACCGTGACCAACATTTGCGTTTTGTAGGTATAGATACTAAAAACGTTCGAAAAGATTTAAAAAATTGCAAAAATTTCTGCATCCTTTCTCTGGAGTGCTGAATATTCGCACGGATCCACTAACTATACCTACATCGTGTCAATATCTTTCGACTCACATTTATTAATTTTAATGTTGTCACAGATAGGGGCAATTTTGTCGGTGTGCATTTAGTATGTATAGACAACCGACGAGCCGTAGGGTCCAGGCTAGGAGACAGGAGAGTTGGAAGCCACAGGATCCTTAACAAACAACACTCGTGACCCGGGAACACCAGAGGTTCCAATGAAAGAGGACGCAGGCTCGAATCCCCGTTCCAGTCATCCAGATTGCCGTTGCCCATGGTTTCCACAAATCGCTCAAGGCGAATTCTGTAATATTTCTTTGAAGAGGCAATGGTGGAATTACTTCCCATTCCTTGCGACCTGTCGTTTCCCGCGGCTGTGCATTCCATCCCTGTCTTAGCCAACTTAACCTAACCCTGTAATCCTGCCAGGTATAGAGGGTCTACAGTTTAACACGGAATCATTCTGGCGTACTTCACATTACACAGGAAGCTATGCCAGAGGTGAAGGTCGGGTTAATGGTCTATGAAAAACCTCGCCGAGACAGAGATTCACTACACAGCTAACACATGGGCAGCGAGGACACAGGATCCTAACCCAACTCCTCCGCTGCACCGTTCGTTCGCTGAACTCACGATAAACATTTCGACTGCGGCAGTTTGTCTAAGCCGACCAGCAGTTGTTGCGTAAATCACGATCAACGAAAAATGGATACCAGTTTCTGCTCATTTGCATCTTAAATCCCTCAGCTTTGCTAGTCCGCATCAACATTAAACATACCCTACGTTACCTCAAGTACTACTAAACCCGACAGGAATATCGTATTGAGCGAAGATTCTGGCAGTTCCTCAACTAAATAGAACAACTTTCAATGTGATGCATATTTTGCTATTTACATGCATATGATATATTAGTATCAGTAATAACATTAGAGAAAGCAACGGAAATTAAAATCTTCACGGATTCACTGCTGCTAAGATGCAATTACAGCTAACTGGCAAGGATAACGCAGAATCAAAGAACGTTTCACATGCTTTCCATTAGGCATGTAACGGAGCTCCGCATCCTCAAGCGCGGAACTTTCGCGCGAAATCCTACATCCGCTTTCGCATCGGCAATTTTTATTGCGGATGTATAGGGGATTTTTTTTTTTTTTTTTTACATTGCAATATATATTATTCTTAATATCTGGATATTGTGTGCCATTTCCTCAATTGCGATATGATCAATTTTATGAATAATTGTAACGCCAATGCAATTGAAATTGTTGTTTTATTTTCCAAACGCGTTTCGCTTCATTTGCGAAGCATCTTCAGCGGGCCTGTCTGTGGGTGTTTATACATATAATTACATTTGTTCTATTTTTCAATTGAAACATGAAAATTGTGGGTTACAGATTTAAGCTTCCTTACATTTTTCTTTGGTTACACACGCTTATAATTGTACAGCCTTTTAGCATCAGTTATGTTTGTAACTGCAGTATATATTACACATGTTGGTTGCATTTTTGCGATTATTTGCGTAGCACTGTAATACATTGAGATCTGATGTATTACGTTAGTTACTGTACATCGCTGATTAGGAGGTTTGTTTACCGTTTGTCTTCTGTTTTACTCGGTGGGTGGCGCGCTTTTAAATATGTGTTCGTGTTTAGTTTGGTGTATTATTAGTATTGGCTGTGTCCTTTTGTGGTGTATGGTTGTGTTTATTATTTGTTTTTGAGTACTGTGTATAGCAGGTATAGGCAACCTTTGCGTAGACGAGGGCGTAATTTCGGGACTTAATCAGGTCGTGGGCCGTAGGTTAAAAGAAGTAGATAGTAGTGAATAAAAAGGCGATAAAAATTCACACACTTTTTATTTACTAGAATTACAGTATGATAATCAAACATACAGAAAGCAAATTAATAAAAACAGATATAAAAATCAAATGAAAATTAATGGGAGACTTGAGATTGAAGCGTTATTTGAAATTTCTGAATCTCTCGCGGGTTGGTGGAGGGCCGGATCCGGCCCGGGGGCCGGCGGTTGCCCATATAGGGTGTATAGTGTTGGGTCCGTCAGGTTCGTGTATTCATTTATTATGTTCTTTTCTTCTGCCAGTGCTATGTGGATGCGGTAGTTTTCCTGAAATGTTAGTAGTTGTGGTTTGCTGTTGTTAATGGTTAGTATTTGCATGTCTGACTCTATATTCGTGGGTTGGTGATTATGTTCTAGTAGATGTTCTGCGAATGTTGAGTGGTTATTGTATTTTCTCTTTATACGAGATTCTGCCCATCGTGGCTTAGCTATCAACAACGTGGTTATTTCTTTTTGATGATCTTACAATAAAAATAATAATGAACTTAACGGTGTTATTACGTAAGCGACGAATCTACTAGTTTGAACTAGCGTGTAAAATAAAGCGACCTATTCGCGGTCCAACTTACAGGACCTCCGTGTAGACCTACCGTAGGATGCGCTCATCTATTCACGCTAATATAGATGTCCCAAGCAGTCCTTTCCACTCGTACTTTCTCGCGGCACACCATGTGTCCTTATCGCACACTCGCAGGATATTTCCTCAAATAAAGATCCAACGCCATAGTTTGCTGGACTGCATTTTGGTTGTCTGGGAGTATAACAGCATCCAACAAGTCCTACGCATAGTCCTGTAACGCCTTTCAAGGCCCATCAAAAGTCCTTTCTTGGAAAATCGGATCATCGTAGGTCCTACACGTTGTCCTGTGAATGGGCCACGAGAGCGGTGGAAAGGCGGGCACGGAGATGTTGCCTAGTGCCAGACGCTTGAATTAGTCGAGCCGCGAACTCCACAAAGTTCATATGATAAAGATTGTTTTTTAAACGCGTGTGTAGTTATCTAAATAATTTAATTTACTTGTGAAATCATCCGACATCTTTTGTTGTTGAAAGATTAGACAAGAAATAAATCAATAAGGCAGTATTATGTGAAAACGGACTATACTTATGAAAAAATAATGTATAATTTGGTATAAAAATTTGATTTTACATTTATTTTTGATAAAATATTAAAATCTAAATAATTATAACTTTATTTTTCCTCCTCCACATCCGCTTCCGCAAAACATCCGCATCCGTGAAGATTATATTAATTACAACTCACTTTGTATTTATATACACGCTTTCTCTGAAGTGCGGCATTTCTCACGGGGCCACTAGTAACTCAATGCGGAGTTAATTCCCTCATTACTTGCGCTGTAAATATATTTAGTTTATTTGTAAATTCTGTTCGTTGTTTAATATTAGAGGCATCATCCCAGTCGAGTTAAAGCAATTATCCCTAGAAACTGCAAATGGATTTATAAAAGCTCTCGGGTAACCAGCCAAGTTAAGGAAGCGTTATTGCACGATAATTCGGCGATCACAATCACTGTCGCCATCAACTGGTGATGTTAGGTTACTGTTATTATTATTACTCCGCGAACCACTAACAGTGTGTGGCGGAGGGTGCATTGCACCTTCGTTAACTCCGGGCAGTTACCCGAGAGCATTTTATAAATTCTCAACGCCGAGACAAACTTCGTACTTATGTATAACCGAATTAATTAAAACTGTCTATGACCCCTCAGCTCACATATCATTACAATGTGTGAATGCAATTGTAACAACATTCAAATAAGTCTATGTGCAAAAAAAATTAAACTGCAAAGTAGATTCTGTGTTAAAAACCTCAACTTGTCACTAGTTCGTAACACTACAGAAATTAACTCACCATTGCGGCTTGCTGGTCATATTCAAAGAAATTAATTAATGAGCCAAAAAATTAGAAAAATTTATATACCTTTTTTCTAGTGTTACTGCAGATAATTTAATGAAATTTGTAACTGTCTAAATCTAATGTTAATGATACAACATGGGAAGCAAACTTATTTTTGATAACAAATTGATTGACATTTTATGAATTTGAGATTATATTATTAATTTTAGCTAATATTTCAGATACTAATTATATTGAAACTCACTAGCTATTGCGATTATTTTCATTTTGCTTTACAGGTTGTGATTTATAAGCTTCAGTAATTATGCAAAATTTCAAGTCGATTGAACAGTCCGTTCCTGAGAAAAACGGTACATAACGTAGAAATTTACGAGTTTTGAGAAAAATGAAATTAAAGTTTATATTAACATTTATGAATACATTGAATATGGGTGTGGCACCCCGTAGAAATGTATCATACCCAATAACACATCATTCTAATTAGGAAAGTTTGTAGATTATTATTCACTCAAAAAATAAATATGTCAATTTTTTCCATTTAACACTACCCAGTTCCCTAACAGGAGTTCCTTGGTTGTCAACGATTCAAGTACGTTGAAGAAACGACAACCGCAGCGATGGATTGGGCAGGCGGCAGATTCCTTCGATATCGGACTTAAAAAAACTTGTTGAACGTTATTGTTTGGGTGTACTGCAGTGACTATGAGGAGACGACTGTCCCCGCAGGTGGCTGCGACTGGCGGTGAGAGCTGCGTTGCGGAGGCGCGCGACCTCGCCGCCCGCTACACCACCGACGTCATCGGCCGCTGCGCCTTCG
The DNA here is from genome assembly GCA_031002005.1 of Vandiemenella viatica. Lineage (NCBI taxonomy): Eukaryota > Metazoa > Arthropoda > Insecta > Orthoptera > Morabidae > Vandiemenella > Vandiemenella viatica. The sequence continues at coordinate 3,984,581 of JARYHS010005557.1, read as the reverse complement.
GGCTCCAGTTCGACTCCCTGCACGACCCGCAGTCCCGCTTCAGGCAGATGGGCCGCAGGATGTTTCGGCCCTCCGCCGGAGCCATCATCAGGTCAGTCTCGCACTGTGACGTCACACGGGTGGGTGGGTAGGTGGATAGGTGGATATGTTCACATTAATCCCATGTGAGAATAGTCTCGGAAATATGGAAAAGTACATACACTTATTAATAATATCAATTATATTACCAGCAATTGATAACAAGTTAGCTACCTAACAACCAACTAGTATAATCAATATCCACTGTAATCTGCAAATACAATCCTGAGTTAATTACTACATATGTGGAACAGTGTATACACGTGTTACTGGCATCTAATAACCAGTTATTTTCTTACTAACCAGTTACCATAATAAGTATCCAGTGTAAACTACAGTTATATATTATATCATGTAGGTTCCTATTTATGTGGAACAGTACACACACTTATTAACAATATCAATTATATTACCAACAACTGATAAGCAGTCAATTACTTAAAAACCTGTTAATACGATAGTTTTTTCACATCAATTTTTGAGTGCATGGTATCCCATGTTAGTTACTATATATGAGTGAATTTTGTAAACAGTATAATTACTTCATTTGTCAATAGTTTCAATAGAAAGAAAAATCATATAGGCCTATCATTTTAGTAATTGTGGACAACTTTGTCACCTTCCCCTTCCATACACCATATATAGTATTTTCTCAGCCATTCTTAGTTACCAAATTGCAAGAAGAAAATTGTTTCACAGAGTAAAATGGGATCTGAAGCAGAGACTCTTTCAATTTCAGACTTAAAGTAATTGGGTTTTCGTAGATAACATTTAATTTCTGTTGCTAATACATTGAGAGTCTAAATGATTCTGCCGGTGTTGGGTAGAATAAAGCAATGTTGTAGGTTAGGCTTTGTAACGTAAAACATTAATGGATAATTCTAGCCTAAAACATTAAAAGGGTTCTTTTCTGATTTTTGCCAGTATATACTATTGTAAATGTTTAAACAGGTTGGGTGTGCCTGTTCCTTTGTCCAGGCATCATGAAAAAGTACACAACCAATTTGAATGTGGTTTAAAAGCCTACGTTGTAGCGGTACATCTTATCAGTGTACATCACCAGGGGACAGAGCGAGAAATGATAATTCGTCCCTATGGAGAACAGACGGCCGCCAGATATCATACCTTCACGAGATCACCAAACATAACTCTACAACACAGATAAACAGTCCACCACTTATTTGATAACAAGCTTAACTGGGCAGGACACATTGGACAGGTGGTAGGAAAAGGTTTCAAAATCCTGCACTTGTTGGAGAGAGTGATGAGGGGATGTACGAGAGAAGTAAAGGAATTGGGTTACAAAACTTTGGTCAGACCATTGCTCGAATATGGTAGTGTAGAATGGGACCCACATTTGGAGTATCAAATACAGGAGTTGGAGAGGGTGCAAAGAAGGGCTGCTAGATTTGTTTCTGATAATTATCGCAGAATGCAATCAGTGACAGATATGATAAAGAAGCTGGAATGGGATTCATTGCAAGACAGGAGGAGGATGAGGAGGGTAATGGGAGTGTACAGGGCGTATACTGGCGATGAGGCATGGAAAGATATTGCAGTAGGTATGAAAAGTAGTTCATGGAAGGGAAAAGATGACCATGACCACAAGCTGGCACTCGATTTCAGGCACAAGGGTGTGGGAAGATTTTCCTTTTTTAGGGAAGGGTGTCAGGGATTGGAATGAGTTACCAAGGGGAATGATGAATAACCTGCTGAAAACGTTAAAAGAATTTAAAGTTAAAATTTGTAGGTGAGTGAAGGATAGCGGGAACTTGGGTGTGTAGAGAAATTGCCACCAGAGCGTGTGCTCCATTGCAATTAAATTGAAAATTAAAAAATTCTGTTAATATTGTTTTTAACTATGTACGTTGGTTACTGGTTTTGTGAAATATAATAAATGTTAATCAAACCACTACATCAAAAATTAACACTTCAGTAACCGTAACGAAACTGTGAAATCTAATTTACGTCCAGATTACAAAGATACTATGTTAAAAATGTTTATTCGTTGCTACTAGGAAAAAAAGGCAAACGCATTAGTACATACAGCCTGGAGCACGCGAGCGAGGGTAGCATATGTTAGTTCAATTGTGGTCACTCTGCCTCAGATGTCTATGGAACAAATAATACTGGTAGTAAGAGTTAGAAAGAGTGGTTAAGTCACTTGCGTGGGGTTTGTATCTGGTCTCATCTCCGTTAGAGAGTTACCAAATTCACGTGGAGCGCTCTATGATGCTCCTTGATTCGGATTTCAAGTTAACCCTTTACATGGCAAGATTAGTGGGAAAGGTTATTGTATTCTCGGATTGCGCTGCAAATTGAAACTAAGCTGCCAAAGCCTCCTTCGAGGTCTCCCGACACTCTCTCAGTTGTCATTGACGTGTGTTTTCAGGAGGTTTGCACGATTGCTACTGCCACACGCTATCTACAGCAGACTCAAGTTCAGGAGCATCCCGACAGAGGTCTCTGATTTCTTCTGCGAGGTAAGTGCCACTACAACCTCTCAAAACCATGGAGGAAGGAATATATGGAGACGAAATGACGCTAAATCTGTGAGACCTCATATAAAAAGTCGTCTCCTACTGCGCATGCGCGGCGGCCATAGGAATAACCCCAAAACATTGGGCTGTTTGCAATGTGTATGCTGCTGAGAATATTTCATTTTCTAATATTCTAAAGTTTTCTATAATGCCAAGTTGTGTTGCATACGGTTGCACAAACAAACATGGGAAATAACCTGTAATAACGTTTCGTAACTAAGTCACATTGTAATTATTGTTCTTGAAGTGTCTGATAGGTAACTGCAACATTAGGACCTATCGTTATAAATTTATTAATTGCTCTCAACAGCATAATGTTGTTTTCAAATATTTGTTGGTGTAGTGTAGGCAATTAGCAATTGTCACTACTTTGCACCTGAAAAGCTACCCTTATTCTAGACAAGTGTTGGGAGTTTAATTTTAGCGGGTCAAGTTTACATCGCGATACAGTGAATATGGTATTCTGCATGCTTTAGTCCAGTTCAGTTTACACTGAAAGTGTACGATGAAATTAATAGTGATAATTTGTGCTGTGTGAACTATGAAACGTGATGAAGCAAACTTTGTTGTTACCTGAAGTTTAGTTCGCGATGCATTTCATGTGTTAAGGTGTGTCTAAATAGTTTGATTTTGTAGCAAAAATATTAATGGAAATGTGGGTAGGTTGAAAAGAAGCCTATACCAGAAGGGACAAACAATTTGTTATTAGTTGTTAGTAATTTGACAAGCACCATCTTAGTGACACAACGTGTATCGCAATGTATACTACTCCCATTTAAGTTTCTGACTTTTGGAGAACCAAACGAGATATCGACAATTTTTATTGTTTACTTTCAATTTCTCTCACAGTGTTACATAAGAATCTATTATCAAATATGACTTTGGGGATATTTTTCTTCTGAATTTCAACCTAAAACATCTCACTTTTGAGACATATATCACGAGAAATAAGCGACATTTCAAAAAATTTTATTCTTTATTTTCGATTTGTCTCGTCGTATTACATAAGAATCTAACACCAAATTTGACCTCGGGGAAATGTTCCTTCCGAATTTCAACCCGAAACACCTCACTTTTGAGACAGTATAGACTACCTCGAGAACTAAGTAGGATATAAAAAAAAATATATATTCTTAATTTTTTTGTCTGTTTGGTCGAGTTACATAATAATCCATCATCAAACTGCGGTGCCATGGTTGTCTTATGATTCGTTTGAGGTTTTTGTGCCTATTCCCCGTGTTTCTACGGCCGACCAATATGGCGGCCTCCCCACCCCACTCCTCTCCCCCCGGCGTCACTCCAGTGAGTGGTGAAGCTCCCTAGCGTCGTCTCCATATATTCCTTTCTCCATACTCAAAAACAGTCTCTATGAGGTCTCTGTTTCTTCCTGTATCTTTTCCACCTCCACTTTGCGCTTCTGTTGTTTCTATGACGCTACTCTTTGGTTTCGTGTTCTCTCGTTTCTTCGCCAAAACCACATTTCCAGAGGCACCAAACCTTCAGTCCACATCTCCCCCCGGGTACTACGGTATTTCTTAAACAGCAGTGTCACTGTCATTTTTATTTCAAACCAGGTCTAAACGGCGGCAGTGTACAGGCCCAGAATAGTTCCCAGACTACAAACTTAGTGGCAGGTGATGTCCTCGTAATCTGACCTGATTTACTTCTCGAGTTTCATCATTATTAACGTCGATTCAAACCACAAAATACAACGAACGCAATCCGAAACAAACAAAAAATGAGATTTTGGGAACAAAAATGAGTGCTGAGGGTTAAAGGACTAACTGCGTAATCTGACTGAAATATGGAGTTTGATCGTCATTGGACCTCTTAAGGGATTCAGCATGGGAGTGGTCCAAAATCACTACAATATAAATGAAGCACGGACCAATTCTAATCCTGGCAAACTAGCACTAATCCGAGAGCACCTGCCTGATTGCACGTACCTAAGAAACACTGGGCGGCACTGAAGCGATTGAGTACACACCGCGGTAGATGCAACTACTGGATGCGCCAATGGCAACTGTACAAACTACCACATCGCCATGGAAAGCCCTCTCTGAAGATTCACTGGAACGATCCAGCAGCTTCATGAAGCAACCACCGAGGCGAGGGAGCCTCCATAAACTACGTGACTCGTTCTAGTACGGGAGGAGGGATGGGGTAGAAAGCTACGCTGAGCTACGTGGAAGGGGGAATTCGGAGCCAGGCACGTAGCTTTTTATTCATACTACTGGTGTAAGCCCGTGACTATTTTTTGCGTATCGTCACAGGTATAGAATAGTTCCAGTTTCTAGGATGAAAGATTATCACAGGTTGATCTGATCTTACCAAGTACGAACTTGACCTGTGTTTCACCTTTAGGATGAATAAAATTTCTTGAGCTGGAAGAACTCAGAACCATTAATAGAGGCAGGTATTAAACACGGAGAGCAACGATCGCGCTATCGTGTAACTGTTTCAAAGATCATACACTCGGACTTACTGAAATACGAACTTGACTTGTATCTGACCATTAAAGTTCACTCTGCAAAATTAAAAAAAAAAAAAAAAAAAAAAAAAAAAACATGCTGTTTGCTTCGAAAGCATCACACTGTTTATTATTGAGACTGGGCAAACGCTCATAATGTAAACATTGGTCATAGTATCTGTGACGGCCAGAGAACTTAATACACATTCCATATTATCAAACAGTTGTGGTCCCAATACAGGAGACGAATTGAACAAAATTCCAAGGATATCACAGAACAATCTACGGGAAACGAGAGCTATAAAAAACTGAAATTGTGATTTCAGAGGCAGCAGACAAATCTATTCAACGAAAGGACTATCAAAACGCCAAGAAAAGTCGCCCACCAATATGGTGGAACCCAACATGTTCGAAAGCAATAGCCCAAAGAAGACTCGCTCTTAACTTATACAGAAAGAACCCCGACCTCCAACATTGTCTTATTTACAAATTAACGCACGAACAAAAACAACGCTCAAAACGCAAAAGCGTCAGAATTGGATCCAATTCTGTGAAACATTGGGGAAGGATTCGAATATCTCTTCTGTTTGGTCTACGATTAGGAAGTTTAAAAATAATGGTTTCAACAGCGAAACCCCTAAAATTAGTACCACAACCCTTGAAGACATTGCAGACAAAATCGCTCCTTCCACAGTCCAGGAGGAGGACTCCAACTTCGCGCTAAACCCGCAAGAAGCATCGGACCACCAACTATGCACGCCATTTACCATGACAGAACTACAACAAGCTTTAAAGCGATCCTCCTACTCTTCGCCTGGAATAGATGGAATCCATTACGCAATGTTAACAAACATGCCTCCAGCTGGCTTGCAGAGACTTCTAAACATCTTTAATAAGATTTGGATGAAAGAACCTATTCCAGCGGAATGGAGAACCCAGGTTATCATTCCAATATTAAAACAAGGAAAAGACCCCACCAAAGCGACTTCGTACAGACCGATATCATTAATGTCATGTGTAGGAAAAACACTAGAACGTCTCATCAAGAACAGATTAGAATGGTGGGTGGAGGCGAACAACCTGATTCCAAACTCACAATCCGGATTTCGTAAGGGAAAAAGCACACTAGACAACCTAGCGATCTTGACGTCGGACATTTACCTCTCATTCTGCAACAAGCAATATTTGGGTGCGGTTTTCCTAGACATCCAATCAGCTTACGACAACGTCAGAATCCCTCATTTGATGCACAAACTGGAGACATTAGGGGTACCGATGAAACTTGTGAAAGGACTCTACTCCCTATTATCGGAGAGGATAATCTATGTCAGCTCAAAGAAAAATCGAGTAGGGCCGCGTATTGTTAATCAAGGGTTACCACAAGGAGCAATCCTCAGCCCACTCCTATTTTTACTATACATAAGTGATATAATCCACTCCATCCCAACGAAGATTATCTCACTCCAATTTGCAGACGACGTGGTTATATATGCTAACGATGTGTCACAACAGGAAGTCCATAACCTATTGAACAAGGCAATTACAGCTCTCATCAAATGGCTACACACCAATGGTTTTGAACTTTCACTGGAAAAATCATCAGTAGTCTACTTTTCAAAGAGAAAAATCACCCATGACTCGGACAGTATCCAAATAGGTCCATATAAACTGGCACTTAAGAAACAAGCACGGTTCTTGGGAATGTTGCTGGACAGCCGCCTTAGCTGGTCCCAGCATATCGATCAGCTGATAGCAAAATCAAATTCCCGACTAAATATAATAAGAATGGTGTCAGGTACTTGGTGGGGCTCCCACCCAAAAACGCTCCTACTACTTTACCGAACACTAATTAGATCGCTATTAGAGTACGGTTCCATGTTTTACCAATATGCTAGAAAGGATGCTCTCAAAAAACTAGATAGACTTCAAGCAGCTTGCCTAAGAGCTTGTGTCGGGGCAATACGCTCAACCCCAATTAACGCCCTATTAGTGGAGGCAGGAGAACCTCCCCTTCATATACGACGATCATATCTTGAGGAAAAATTCATAATGGAAAAATTGGTACTTAATACCCACCCGCTCCACCATCGATTTGAAAGGATGCAAGCATTAGCGAACAAAGGAAAAAGCCAACTCAAGCTCCCGCTTCTAAATGCTTACAAACTTTGGTCTAAATATAAAGATAAAGTAGCTTCTTACGACATACACCCCATCTTTCAAGAACCATACGAACTCCGACTAGAAGAAATCCACATACACTTTCTGGAAGGAGACATAAATCCCACCTTAAACCAGAAACTAAATAGACTCCTCGCAGAGATAGGGAAAAACACAGTTAAAATATACACAGACGGCTCAAAGAATTCCGAGGAAAACAGAGTAGGAGCAGCTTTCTTCTGTCCCAACACTAATCATTCAGCTCAATTCTCGCTACATGAAGAAACATCTATTTTCACAGCTGAAGCGAAAGCCATACTGGAGGCGGTTAAGTATAGCCAAATGATCCAAACGGACAAAAGCATCATATTAACGGACTCCATGAGTGTCTTAAAACGGCTACATAACAACACGTGGAATTATCACCTCCCGATGACGATCTTAGAAATTAGGAAACAAATAAAAAGCAGTAAAGAACGAGGAATCACTACCTACCTGCTATGGGTTCCAGCTCACAAAGGTATAAAATACAATGAACAAGTGGATACTTTAGCAAAACAGGCCATCCTCAACGGATTTAAAGATGGTATGAACCTCCCGACGTCAGATATAATTCACACAATCAAAAAACGAGCCAAAGAAAAATGGCTAGAAGAATGGAGAACATCTCTAACCACCAAAGCATCGCACTATGGAAGCATCCAACCAACTATTCCACCTCAACCTTGGTTTTATAAATGGATCACAAGCAGACGACTAACAACAATGATTTCCAGGCTGCGATTCAACCACGGAAGATTCCCCAGCCACCTCTATCGACTAGGTCTGAGAGAATCTCCTCTCTGTGATTGTTCAGAACAGACTATAGGAGACACCAACCACATTATATTTTCCTGTAGAAAATTTAAACGGGCCCAGGATACCATGATCAAGGATTTAGTCAACATAGGAATCCCTCTTCCTACCAACCTAATCCTACTCCTAGTTAGCGATGACAAAGCAGTGTACAACAGCCTTATTAGATTCCTAAAAAATGGAAATATAGAAATCTAAGACCTCATCACCAAAAAATAAAAATGTCAATAAGCATAAAATGAATTGTATAAACGACTACAACGATTCTGTTTTATTCCTTAAAGATTACGAGTAGAAAAGTATGACTTAAAATTGTCATCAGTATAATAAAAATTGTAAGTAGCCTAAGTACAACTATAATTAGCATAAGCAAGATTGTAAATAGTATAATCAAACCTGTCAATAATTAAGCATAATGAATTATCTTACAATTCACGGATGTATGGTCATATAACCGAACGTGAACAAAAGAAAATAATAATTTAGACGCATGAATACCAATGTCGGTATTGCCTCACGTATACCTGCAATATGACTTGAAAACGAATTGTATCAACTGCTACTGCGATTCGGCTTTATACCTGAAAGACTTTAATTACGTTTAGATAAATTCTATTTAAAATTGTAACCAATATAATCAAAATTGTAAGTAGCATAAGTATAACGATAATTATCAGATGCAATATAATAATGAGTATAATCAAACATGTTATTAGTTAACGATAATGAATCATGTTACAAGTGATGGCTGTATGGTTACATAACCGAATGTCAATAAATAAATAAATAAATAACTCCGCAGAAATAAGCTGCCAGAATAGTCGATTCGGGGACACATTTGGTCTGATGTTCACTTAAAATGACGTAATAACTCACATACAACGAACATGAATAAAGTAATCTTGGTTGTCCAGGTTGAACCGCGTCAAGTTGTCGAAACCTAACGTTTCGGCCATCATTTTTTGTCCTTCTTCAGAGTACTGTACCCAACATGAATAAAGACCAACAACGAAAGTGGTCAGTAAAATGCCTAAAAAACAAATAAACCGTAATCCATAAATTTTGGTCAAGCAACAACATTACTGAAAGTAGTAATTAAACTGAATTTTATCATAAGCCGAAATGACAATTGGCATCCGTGGTTACAGTTTTAAAAAGTTTTTTAAGTTGCTTTAATTAGTAACACGTTACTGAAAAGCAGATCCAGGTTTTTTCAGCCACAAAATGTATAATTTTTTTTAAGTATGAGACGCTATGAAAAGCAAACATAATGAATGTATTATGCCAATTAATTTGGTAGCAGTTGCTGGTTTATTAAATTGTAGACATAACCACGAATGTCTTTTAATGGTATCTCTGGTCGCTGTTTTGTGAGCGAAGGCTGACACGTGACACCGTTCTCCAGCCAATAGCTATTGAGGCGAGAGGGTGACGTTTCGAAATTATATATTAGAGATTTGTCACAGTTAAAATATAGTACAGAATACACAAGAGCGTGTGGATATTTATTGCGTCATTTAATTATCTCTCTATGAAGTTTAGTGTAGTCTGACAAGAGAAAACAGTAAAAAATATCTTCTGGAATCAATGGGGTAGAAATCTACTTTCCGAGGCGTAGCTAGGTTAACAAGTGCCCCAGTGCAATAAAATATTTTGGGCCCTTAAGGCCAGATGGAACGAACCCCTTTTTTTAACTCTTCCAAGTCTTGTGCGGTTTGCTGGAAGGGGTTCCCTGAGCATTAGGGGGCCCCCTGAGTTTGGGGGCCCCGGTACACGGCACCGCCTAGCCCTCCGATAGCTACGCCTCTGGCTACATGTTACGCAGGGGGAATGAGGTGGGGGTTTAGAGGCTAAAGTCACGTCGTACTAGGTAGAGGGAGGGGGAGGGAGGGGGTAGGGTTTCAAAGGAGGCCAAAATGGAGATACATAGCTTATGGCCGCTCTCAAATTGCAATGTCTCTATATCACTCTGTAGAAACAGCTATGTCTTATACACTCTGGAAATTGAAATAAGAACACCGTGAATCCATTGTCCCAGGAATGGGAAAATTTATATACACATTCCTGGGGTCAGATACAACACATGATCACACAGACAGAACCATAGGCACATAGACACAGGCAACAGATCATGCACAATGTCGGCACTAGTACCGTGTATATCCTCCTTTCGCAGCAATGCAGGCTGGACGATCGTAGAGGTCTGGATGTAGTCCTGTGGAACGGCATGCCAAGCCATTTCCACCTGGCGCCTCAGCTGGACCAGCGTTCGTGCTGGACGTGCAGACCGCGTGAGACGACGTTTCATCCAGTCCCAAACATGCTCAATGGGGGACAGATCCGGAGATCTCGCTGGTCAGGGTAGTTGACTTACACCTTCTAGAGCACGTTGGGTGGCACGGGATACATGTGGACGTGCATTGTGCTGTTGCAACAGCATGTTCCCTTGCCGGTCTAGGAATGGTAGAACGATGGGTTCGATGACGGTTTGAATGTACCGTGCACTGTTCAGTGTCCCCTCGACGATCACCAGAGGTGTACGGCCAGTGTAGGAGATCGCTCCCCACACCATGATGCCGGGTGTTGGCCCTGTGTGCCTCGGTCGTTTGCAGTCCTGATTGTGGCGCTCACCTGCACGGCGCCAAACACGCATACGACCATCATTGGCACCAAGGCAGAAGCGACTCTCATCACTGAAGACGACACGTCTCCATTCGTCCCTCCATACACGCCTGTCGCGACACCACTGGAGGCGGGCTGCACGATGTTGGGGCGTGAGCGGAAGACGACCTAACGGTGCGCGGGACCGTAGCCCAGCTTCATGGAGACGGTTGCGAATGGTCCTCTCTGATACCCCAGGAGCAACAGTGTCCCTAATTTGCCGGAGAGTGGCGGTGCGGTCCCCTACGGCACTGCGTAGGATGCGACGGTCTTGGCGTGCGTCCGTGCGTCGCTGCTGTCCGGACCCAGGTCGACGGGCACGTGCACCTTCCGCCGACCACTGGCGACAACATCGATGTACTGTGGAGACCTCGCGCCCCACGTGTTGAGCAATTCGGCGGTACGTCCACCCGGCCTCCCGCATGCCCACTATACGCCCTCGCTCAAAGTCCGTCAACTGCACATATGGTTCACGTACACGCTGTCGCGGCATGCTACCAGTGTTAAAGACTGAGATGGAGCTCCGTATGCCACGGCAAACTGGCTGACACTGACTGTGGCGGTGCCCAACCGCTGCGCAGCTAGCGCCCTTCGACGGCCAACACTGCTGTTCCTGGTGTGTCCGCTGTGCCGTGCGTTTGATCATTGCTTGTACAGCCCTCTCGTAGTGTCCGGAGCAAGTATGGTGGGTCTTACACATCGGCGTCAATGTGTTCTTATTTCAATTTCCAGGAGTGTATAATTACTATCTTTATATTGTTGTGGAATATGAAATAAAAATAAAGGTCGATCTAAACCATATGTAGTGCACAGAGTCTAAAACTTAAAAAAATGTTTAGAGACAAAAAAACTAGTTTCTATGGTCACAAATAAAGATGGCGGTGGCCTGATATGCCTGTGCTTGACTCTCAGCCTTGTGTTGTACAGAGTTTGGAAGAACTCAGACGTATTGCCTAACCAGGGAACAGATACGACTTCGCCATTGTATAGAGTTTTAACACTCTTTAGATTGTTTGCTGGTTTTTGCTGCCTGATTTTATTTCCTATAGGAGTTTGACCACTACTCCGCCCCGATGGACCAGCAAATAAGTTAGAAATTGTAATCATCATCATCATCATCCTCAACAGTTTCCAGCCTCTGGCCTGGTCTGCTTAGCCTCTCCATTTCCTTCTTTCTTCCCACCACCTCTCTGTCATCACTTTGTTCCAGTCCTCTCATCTCTCCTCCACTCCTTTCAGCCATCCATCTCTTGGTCTTCCTCTGTGTCCTTTACCATGCATCTTAATTTCGTGGATTCTTGTTGGGATTCTCTGAGCCTCCATTCTCTTTACATGTCCATACCATCTCAGTCTGGTCCTCTCTACCCTTTCCTGTAGGGGTTCCTCTTTTATGGTGCATCTAATCACTTCATTCCTCATTCTGTCCATTTTAGTAACTCTTAATGTTTATAATAAACTCTTCTCGGGGTTCCAGCCACGTATAAATGTCACAACTCTGGGAGTCTGTTCTGTTTTTCGACCTACTGCATGTTTATGTGGTGTCGCGGAAATGGCGGAAGACAAAAGCCGATCCAGTGCGATGACGTCATCGACTCCCTACCAAGGCTTCAACATTTTGATAGCCACACTAACCTGGCACCCAGTGTCCCTGCTGACTACACAGTAAGCTGTTCTGGGATACACACCTGCGAAAGGTCCCAGAGTTGTCACCGAACGTTGATCAAGTTTAGGTCGTGATACGTGACGTCACTAACTCAAGATACAGTGACTGTATCAATACGCGTGAGTGTGAATCTCTGATTTTCTAGCGGAATTGTGGCTAGGTTGAATTTCGGCCTCGACCAGAATGAAGATTGAACATTCTTGTTACAGCAAAAGGCACGAGGAATTTAGCTATTATCAATTATTTAAGCAGCTTTCGTAAGTGCCATGTCAAGTTGTGACGTCATGTATAGCGATCTAAACTCTTCCCGAAGACAGGATTCTGGGGCCCGGGGTAAGCGTTCTTATCAGTTACGTAACCAGTTGGTAGCCTGTGGCTAATTCATCGGTTGGGGCCCTCCCTCAGACCAAATGGGCCCCTACCGCCGGTTATCGGGCCCCCCTTCAGCCGGTGGGCCCGGGGTACATTTGACCCGTTTAAACCCGCCCTAACGCCGCACAGTGGTTCAGAATTGGAGGATAGTGGACATTCAAACTTAACGTCATAACATCGATACAAAAAAAATTGCTTTAGATAGCAATTGCTGTGCTGATCAAAAATGGTTATGTTCCATTTTTGATAAAAATGACTCCTTCACACATAAAATAAAAAAAAATGTATGGGTAGAAACCTTTTTTTTTTTTTTTTTATTATTATTATTATTATTATTATTACGGCCCTATATGAAATTGTCAAAGTCAAACCTTATGCAATCATAAGTACCTATCCTACTTAATATTACAACATAAAAATTTCTTGCGTATCCTTGCCGCTTTGACTACAGGGCGTAAGTGAATTTCATGGTTAAAAAATAGTGGACATTCGAACAAAAGTCATAATATGGATCCAAAAAAATTAAACATAGTAATTTTTGATCAGCACAGAAAATGGTACCTAAAGCAATTATTTTGGATCGATATTGTGACTTTAGTTCGAATGTTTGCTATATTTTATCCCCGAAATTCCCTTGCGCCCTGTTGTCAAAGCGGCAAGGATATGCAAGAAATTTTTATGTCGTAATATTAAGTAGGATAGTGCCGTGAAAAAAAAAAAAAAATAGAAAAATTTTCACCCACACATTTTTTTATTTTAAGTGTGAAGGGCTCATTTTTATCAAAAATCGAACATAACCATTTTTTATCAGCGCAGCAAATGCTATCTAAAGCATTTTTTTTGTATCGATATTATGACGTAAGGTCGAATGTCCACTGTATTCCAATCCTGAACCACTATGCGCCGGACCTGCCTAAACAGGTTATTGAATTACAACGCCGTGGAAAGTTACGTTTGTAATGTTTATACTTTGCCAGCAATAAACTTACATTTTATTTAAATGAAAGGTTAAATGTTCAACTAGTGAAATTAAGTGGCGTATTTCTTTAGCTACTGGTGTTTACAACAACCATTTAGTTACGTCGCACACCAAACCAGTCTTTGGTGAATTCATAATTATTATCCCTTAGAAAAAAGATCTTTCTCCAGGTACAAATTTGCTGTATCCATTTTAAGCCGTGTTCAATCTTTTCTGATATTCAAAAATTGCGTAACAAATGTATCTTTTTTTTTTTTTTTTTTTTTTTTTTAATGGCATTTGGCAACGGAGGCCATACAGCCAGCTCTATGTAATTATTGTAGCTCTCAGTGTGTATTATTCCAATGTATGGTCACCACAGGACGGACAGGACATTCACACAGACACACAACACTTAAACATCCATGCCCGCGGCCGGATTCAAATGTATCTTCATGTTGGTGCGCAACATGTACTTTCAGAAAGATCCGCTAGATGGCAATAACACGGCGTCACATTTCTTTGATACTTTTTTGATCAGATATTAATTTTCTGTCACATCGCTAATTAAGGTACCCTGATGATAAACAACTCGTATTTTACGCCAGATCCTCAGCTTCCCAATTGTGAAAATTCCATCGAATCGGTTGCAGAGTTTACAATCTATGACAGTTTATGCGCTCAGAGGAAATTTTTATTTCTGTCACCAGATCACCTAGAATCATAAGGCAAACTCTATGTTAGAAGTAACATCCTAACATTTGAAACTGTAAAAGCCCTAAAATTTATTGATTAGATTTTTTTAATTATACTGGAACAAACACAAAAGAAAACATCCTCGGGAACTGCACCACTTTTGTAACCTTCGAGAAAAAAAAGGCCGAAATGTAACATGACGTACAGCCGTAACATGCCGCCAACGTTGAAAAAATCAGTGACAGTCTCTTAAAATGTTGATTTAATCCTTTTTTGTAATGTTTTCATGCCTTTTCAGCTCTACTCCGTTGTAAAAAGTCGCACAAAAGTGACAAACAGGCAATATTTATTCGAGTTGTAATACCGTGATGCCCGCCATCTTAGCCATCTTACATAGCAACGAACAACCAGAGATGATCGATTGCTTCCATTGTAGACGAATACGCCATTTGCGTGTTGGATGCCGCATAGCCAAAATTTAGTAATTTTTTTCACTTGGTCCAGGCCGTATTTCAACCTAACTCGATTTCTATGACAAAACGAAACTGTTTAGGATCAAATGATCCCAATACCAACAATTTTAATGTTATTTTAGCAGTGCTGATAGCATTTAGCAGTTGCTCAGCTTTTCATATTACGGCATTTTTAATTAAATTTCTAGCGACTTTTCCGAAATGTATGATCGCAAAATGTGAAGAGGACATGTTGACGAACCGACTGATGTAAATTTCAACAGGTTAGTACCAGTTTCTGAAAGGTTACCAAAGCGGTACAGTTCCCACATCCTCTTTACAGATTTGTAATATCTTAGATATTCTTGTTGCTTTTACAATTTGCCGGAAAAGTCACTCGCAAATATTGCTTCAGTTACTTGACATCCCACAAGGTTATCATCCGTCTTTATTAGGAAAATATCCCATATTTCCCCCACCCCCTCCCCTAGCGTTCTGCTCTTTGAGTTGTGTAAATCCTCCTTCCCTTATTAAGGTATCTCTGTTCCCTTGTGTTATTAACATTATTTCCTACCCAGTTTACACCTGGTAAATTTACATCCCCATCAATAATGACCATTTTCTTTTCACCTCTAAATCTGTGTATGAATTTAATTTCTCCCCAAGAAACTCGTCTTCATCTGTCATTCTTGCACTTAGGTAAGCAGCCAACATCCTGATTTTTTCCTTTTTATTACCGCAGAAATCTACCCCAAGTAACTCATGGTCATAATCAATGAACACCAGTGAACTGTAATAGTTTTCGCTAATCAGTATAAATACACCCTACCAATTGTTCCTCTGTCTCTGTGGTACACTCTGTAACCACCGGGAAAAACCTCACTGTCTAATACTTCTTCTTTTAACCGAGACTTCACCACTAAATTTACTTGTGATTCGTCAGACCTCACTTCATATATTCCTCATCTATCTGTGCCGTACCATTATATTATGCTGTATCCTGTTTTACAGGTTGTTCGCCAGGGTCTCGACCTCAGGGAAAAATCTGGAACGTCTGGCAAAGATTTCCTGCAGCAGCTGTTGGAACTACGAAGGAAGGCCACCATCACTGACAAAGGAGAAAAGGAGACCATTGGTGAGTCTCTATGGTCCATTGCAGCCACTTCTCTCTGAGTTTGTTGAAAAAAAAAAAATCCGATCCGTGAATTAGGCCTATGTCAATCGACCAGCCCAGCTAAGATATCGTACGAGGGAAGATCAGAAAATAACGCACAATAATTTTTTCCCAAAAAGTCTAATATGTACCACAACCAAACAAATCACAAATTAACCAACATCTTTGACCTACGTTTCTACACAGTCACCAATTTTCTCAACAAATTTCTCCCATCGTGGTACCAGTTTCAGTATGCCCTGTTCGTAGAAGTCCGTTTGTTGGTAGTGTAGCCATCTGCTTTTCCGCCAATGCGATGGCTTTGCCAGTAGCTGATTGGAGGTCATATTGAGATACATTTATTCCAATTTGTGGACAAGACAGCAGATGTACGGTGGTTTCCCTCTCCCCGCACGAACATGTGGCATCTGGCTGTTCTCCCAGGTATCCCCAAGTGGCAAGTGTATCTTCGCAGCGGCCAACTCCAACTCGAAGCCTGTTTAGTGACTTCCATATGGGCCATGGTTGTTCAGACCCAGGTGGTAGACCCTCTTTTGGGCCCAATATAATAATATCTGTCATAATAAGATCTCCCTATCCACGACGACTTGGAGTGGATAGGCTCAGCACTCCCTCTCTGACAATCAACAGGCACTAAAGGGACTCGATCTTTCCCGTAAGACCTGGGCAGCTCTCAACAGAGTAAGGTCTGGCCATCTGCTCCATCTCTAAGCACGTGGGGAATGAGAGATTCACCGAACTGCGATTGGGGTGAGGAAGAACAAACCATCCTTACGTGACCTTTGATTGCCCACTTCGAGCCTTCAAGGGATCACCGAAAGACTTCATAGACATTTCAAATGAAGCGTTTGATGGCTACACTAGGTAGTTTTTTAATTTTAACTATAATGTAATGTAAAATTTTACTAGTGTGTAACAATTGTATATAATTGTATTATTGATTATGTGCTAAAATAAATAAATAAAGTTAAAGGCGGTAGCGGCAGTGAAGCGAGAACGAGCAGAGCTGGGTGGAGAATCGGAGAGAACCTCACTTTTTTTTTTTTTTTTTTTTTTGTTCTCTGCTTCAATGGCTTTTCTGAACTGTCCCATTGCTATTAGCAACTTTACTGTTATTTTTCAGGTTGGGTGGTTTTGGGGACACATTTTATTTCACGTTGGGAGGAAAATGTCGGCGCCCTTATATTAAAACCCCCTAAGGGTTCATGTGGTCAGTAGTGGATCATCGTCGTAATCAGCTGCGTTAGGAGCTGGACGACTTTCCCCGACTGATTGTCCGGTTTCTGCTGACAGTCATGGCCGCAGCAGTTTGGATTCTTGTGGTGGACCGCCGCATGGCTTAGCGGTCGTGTTCGGTGCCAGCTTGGATGACCGAGGGTTGATTTTCTGGTGTCCTTTCTTCGGCGATTTTCTTCTTCTGCAGTCTGGGTGTGATTTGTTTGGTGTCGTCTTCTGTCGGCGGAATCTTGTAGCTTCTTCCTTACCGCGCATCCGCCGTAGCACGCCGCGTGATCAGCGCCGCAGTTTACACACGTTGGGGTGGCCTCACGTGGATGCGTGCAGGTCACGACGCTGTGGGTTTCCCCGCAGCGGACACTCCCACTCCTGATGCCAGAACCCTTGGCAACGAAGCATTGGGTGATAGTGGTTGGTTTCTTCTTCTGAACATTCCTGGTGGTTCGGTGTTTTCCTTACTGTCTGGCTTTCGCTGGATGCTCGGTTGCTGGCTCGGTCAGGGGTAGGCTCTGTCGAGCTTCCGGTCTTGGCTTGAGTTTCTTGTCTTTCCTAGAAACATTAAGGACGGTAATCAAGGTCATCTGCGCCGGTGATTACCGTTTATTCCCGCAAGATGTGTCGAAAACTAGATGAGCGAAATACCTATATGAGATGAGGAGACCTGCTTGGCCCGACCTGACTGGACTCACTGTATTACGTGTACATCGTCTTGACGGCCCCACCTTGTGGTAAGTTGCGGCACTTGTGGTGGTGTTGCAGAGCTGACGGAGGGCGTGCTGGCGGCGCAGGCGGTGTCGTTCTTCCTGGCGGGGCTGGAGACGACGGCGTGCACGGTGGCGTTCTGCCTGCTGGAGCTGGCGCACCACCCCGACATGCAGCAGCGCGCGAGGCGAGAGGTGCGGGCGGCGCGCGCTGACCCGCTCAGCTACGAGGCGCTCCAGGACATGCGCTACCTCGACGCCCTGCTCGCCGGTAAGCCTGTAGCTACAGTCCTCTGGTCACTTGACATGTCGGAGTGCCCAGCACACCACACGGCGTCTACCCAGTCGGCCAGTCCCAAGTAGAGGGCGACAGATGCTGGGCTCTATGTATTAGGGGCGCGGTGATGGAATCAGGCAAGTGACCCCGGCGGTGTCTATCCCAACGCCGCAAGGGAAACCTTGCTAACAAGAGAACAAATGAAAGGCCACGGGGAAGAACGATCATAGTCCCACACATCACAATTTCCGAAATTCAATTTTCTAACTTCCAAGTCGAATTGCTGTACGACCTGCCGCCTGGGGGCCATGTCATTTTGCCCGTCCTGCCACCCTGTGTGTTTCTCTTGCAGAGACTCTGCGGAAGTACCCTCCGAGTCCGAACCTGGTGCGCGTGGCGACGCAGCTGTACGCCCTGCCGCCTGGGGGCCGTAGTATTTTGCCCGTCCTGCCACCCTGTGTGTTTCTCTTGCAGAGACTCTGCGGAAGTACCCTCCGAGTACGAACCTGGTGCGCGTGGCGACGCAGCTGTACGACCTGCCGCCTGGGGGCTGTGTCATTTTGCCCGTCCTGCCACCCTGTGTGTTTCTCTTGCAGAGACTCTGCGGAAGTACCCTCCGAGTCCGAACCTGGTGCGCGTGCGACGCAGCTGTACGACCTGTCGCCTGGGGCCCGTGTCATTTTGCCCGTCCTGCCACCCTGTGTGTTTCTCTTGCAGAGACCCTGCGGAAGTTCCCTCCGAGTCCGAACCTGGTGCGCGTGGCGACGCAGCTGTACGACCTGTCACCTGGGGCCCGTGTCATTTTGCCCGTCCTGCCACCCTGTGTGTTTCTCTTGCAGAGACCCTGCGGAAGTTCCCTCCGAGTCCGAACCTGGTGCGCGTGGCGACGCAGCTGTACGACCTGTCGCCTGGGGGCCGTGGAATTTTGCCCGTCCTGCCACCCTGTGTGTTTCTCTTGCAGAGACCCTGCGGAAGTTCCCTCCGAGTCCGAACCTGGTGCGCGTGGCGAGGCAGCTGTACGACCTGTCGCCTGGGGGCCGTGTCATTTTGCCCGTCCTGCCACCCTGTGTGTTTATCTTGCAGAGACCCTGCGGAAGTTCCCTCCGAGTCCGAACTTGGTGCGCGTGGCGACGCAGCTGTACGACCTGTCGCTTGGGGCCCGTGTCATTTTGCCCGTCCTCAAACCCTGTGTGTTTCTCTTGCAGAGACCCTGCGGAAGTTCCCTCCGAGACCGAACCTGGTGCGCGTGGCGAGGCAGCTGTACGACCTGTCGCCTGGGGGCCGTGTCATTTTGCCCGTCCTGCCACCCTGTGTGTTTCTCTTGCAGAGACCCTGCGGAAGTTCCCTCCGAGTCCGAACCTAGTGCGCGTGGCGAGGCAGCTGTACGACCTGTCGCCTGGGGGCCGTGTCATTTTGCCCGTCCTGCCACCCTGTGTGTTTCTCTTGCAGAGACCCTGCGGAAGTTCCCTCCGAGTCCGAACCTGGTGCGCGTGGCGACGCAGCTGTACGACCTGTCGCCTGGGGCCCGTGTCATTTTGCCCGTCCTGCCACCCTGTGTGTTTCTCTTCCAGAGACCCTGCGGAAGTTCCCTCCGAGTCCGAACCTGGTGCGCGTGGCGACGCAGCTGTACGACCTGTCGCCTGGGGCCCGCGTCATTTTGCCCGTCCTGCCACCCTGTGTGTTTCTCTTGCAGAGACCCTGCGTAAGTACCCTCCGAGTCCGAACCTGGTGCGCGTGGCGACGCAGCTGTACGACCTGTCGCCTGGGGCCCGCGTCATTTTGCCCGTCCTGCCACCCTGTGTGTTTCTCTTGCAGAGAGCCTGCGGAAGTACCCTCCGAGTCCGAACCTGGTGCGCGTGGCGACGCAGCTGTACGACCTGCCACCTGGGGGCCGCGTCATTTTGCCCGTCCTGCCACCCTGTCTGTTTCTCTTGCAGAGACCCTGCGGAAGTACCCTCCGAGTCCGAACCTGGTGCGCGTGGCGACGCAGCTGTACGACCTGCCTCCGCCGCACCCCAGCCAGGACTCGAGCCTGCCCTTCGTGCGGCTCGACCCCGGCGTGCGCGTCATCGTGCCCGTATTCGCGCTGCAGCGCGACGAGGCCTACTTCCCCGACCCGGACGACTTCCGGCCCGAGAGGTTCCTCAAGGGCGGCGAGGGAGGCATCGCCGAGGGCGACTCCCCGGCCAGGGCATCTCAGGCGTACATGCCCTTCGGAGACGGGCCCAGGATCTGCATCGGTGAGTATCAGCACTGAGGACTGCGGGAGCCAAGATGGGGCAGTGCGCTGATCACGAATCAGGAGGCACTGAAAAGGATTAGCTGCAATCTGATGACGATGGCCGGATATTCCGGTTTTCATGAATCGTCGATGTCGAGGCAGTTAAAGCCGGGAAGTGATTGGCTGGGAAAAAGCAAGAAACGTTTCGATCGTGAAGTAACTCCCCCATTTTTCACCAAAAATGATTTAATAAAAGTGTAGAAAATCCAAGTCTACCGATATTAACCACCCACCCATCAGGCTCGCTGACCGGATGTAACAGCTCACTACAGTGCTATAACTTCTCGATTTCGGCCAAAGAGGAAAAATATGGAAGGAAGAATTTGATGACCAGCTTTTTGTTTGAACAGAAATTAGCTGCCCGAGAGATTTTTCAGTTCATTTTTCATCCCTACTCCCCAGTTATTACACAAGCTCAGAAACTTTCGAACAAGGCTGTGTGCCTCGTCGTTATTTCCAGTAGAGAAAGCCTCGAGCAATGCTAGAACACATACATAATCCTCGCCTATGTACAGTAATGAACATAAAGAAACTGCTTGCTATTATTTTGTGTTTTTAATAATTTCAATTTATACTTAAATAGTACACAGTCCAGTCGCATTAATGATGCCACCTGTCTATAGCAATAATAACCACCCACCACAGCTCGGACCGTTACAACATAGGAAAAAAGATAGTTAATGATGTTCTGGAAGGAATGTGGAGCTATGCCAATGCCAGATATGCAGAATATATCCTGAGGCGTCAACGGACTATCTTATTCAACCATCCCAGCATTAACCTGGAATGAACTGGGAAAACCCTGATCAAGATGGCCAACGCGATTCCTTAAGACAAACTCCTGCAGAATTCTCTAGCGCGATATTCCAATCCCTCAACGCTCTTGCGAAAAATGAGTATAGAGAAGAATCGGTTATGGTCTTGCTTTATCTTATGTAATTTTCTCTGTTATTTTTCGATATGAATGTTGGTGAAATAAATATGTCACGAACTTCCAAAATAGCTTCTCTGGACAGCAATCGTGGGTCAAGCCAAGTCCTTCAACACCACTTGCCTTTTATGTACCACAGCCTTGTTACGAACTGGGTAGCTCTTCTCCAGTGCCTCTATTTACCCTCGCAAAGAAGAACAATATCCTAAGTGAGGTCAAACTAGTGCTTTGTAAGAAACCAATTTTTCTCCCGTCGTTCACTGTTTTAAAGTACGACCTAGGAAATGAGGCAATGTAATTTGATTTCCAGTATGTTCATTACACAACACACTGTTTTCGGAATCTACCATACTAAGGACTGTGTCATTAATTGCGTATTCAAAACTAAATGGTGAAAGCTTTTTACTTGCATGTTTATACTTTCAGCATTAGCTCCAGCTGTCAGTCTTCGCAACATCAGCTTGTAACAGAGCACAGTCATAGTGGGTTTTAATTTTGGATAAATAACAGCATCACCGGAAAACAGCCTAATTTTCCCTTGCGCCACGTCGCACGAATGAGTGATGTGTGCGAGAAACAGGAGGGGTCCTATCATACTTCCCTGGGGGACTCCCGGCATCACTTCAGTCAGTGATGAACGTTCACCATCGAGAACTACACATTGCGTTCCCTCGTTCAGTCGCATATTTCTCTGAAAATGCCACAGTCATAAAATAATAAGTAAGCTAATATGAAGCACAGTGTCAAAAACTATTTTAAAATCTAATAAAACTAAGTAAAATTGAGATTGTTCATCCATTATATGGACCAAGTTGTGAATTAAAGGTGCAAGTTGTGTCTTTCAGCATCAGCCTTTTCTGAATCCAGGAGTAGCGCGTAATGTCTTCCTCGACCATGCCGCGAAACAAGGATTGAATCAATAGTATATCAAAGATTACTACAAACATTTTGAATACAAATAAAATCTTCTTGGATAACTAGCAGAGTTAGTCCATCGATAAAACACGACGTTTCGGAGGTCACAACTCTGCCGCCATTGTCAAGTGACTTGAGTTGCAACCTGTCTTTAAGTATCCGAATTTTCCGAAAGTAAGCGTATACAGTCTTATAAAATGATGCAACAGCATGTAGAAAATAATAATGAGAAGTCGTATACTCGCCACTCTTCAATTTTTCATTTACTTCATCCTTCGAGTTAGCGATTTTAAGACTGCGATGCAGCTCGTGGCTGTGCTGGTCGAGTATTAGCGAGGATTCGTCCTCTTGCAGCACCCGAATAACAGACCGAGCCTACTGCCAGGCTCGAGCTCACGTCCAGACTCGGTCCTCTGGTCTGTATTTCTGGCAACAACAAATCGACCGAGCCTGGACAGCATTTGCACGAATCTGATGTGTAACATTTGAATGTCCTAAAATTCTGCAAGGTATTGAAGTTACTGAGATCCGCCTTTAATTTTGAGGATCATCAACATCCGCACTCTGAACCTTGATAGCAGTGTTTTTGTCGTGTGCAGGTCAGCGGTTCGGCGTGGTGCAGGCCAAGATGGCGCTGGCGGCGGTGCTGTGCGAGTTCTCCGTGTCGCCGAGCAGTCCGCTGACGGTGTACCCGCCGAGGCTCGACCCCAGGGCCATGGTGACGGCGCCCCGCGACGGCGTCTGGCTCACCTTCACCGCCGCAGGCACAGGGGACGCCTAACCAGCTGAAACGTCACTCCAACAGGCCGCGGTGCCAGCAAACACAGTGGACGCCTAACCAGCGGACACGTCACTCCAACAGGCCGCGGTGCCAGCAAACACAGTGGACGCCTAACCAGCGGACACGTCACTCCAACAGGCCGCGGTGCCAGGAAACACAGTGGACACCTAACCAGACGACACGTCACTCCAACAGGCCGCGGTGCCAGCAAACACAGTGGACACCTAACCAGACGACACGTCACTCCAACAGGCCGCGGTGCCAGCAAACGCATAGCTTTCGGGGTGCGCCGCGTTGTTTATTTCGTAATCTCAGCATTCAGCTGCTGTCCTGCAACCTTCGTCAGAGATGCTGTTTACAGCAACGAGCGCCAAGCATCGCAGAATAAAAGGCCGCCATCTTCGTTGATGTTGGTATTCTTTATAATTTATGCTGCCTCTTTTACAAACATCTGGAAGACGTCAACTTATCCCATGACACAAATGTGCCTAGAAAATTCACCTGTCTGCCATACATACAAGGTATCACTGACCAGATTGGCGAAATATTAAAGCCGATGGAGGCGCGAATAGTGTATAAGGCTCACTGCAAACTAGACCAGTCATTAACCAGGTTAAAAGACAGATTACACCCACACCAGCTCACGGGTGTTTACGAAATCTCCTGCAGCTGTGGCAGTGTATACATCGGAGAGACAGGTCGCACAGTGGCGGAGAGACTTAAAGAACATGTCCGCCACTAGAAATATAACAACAGCGACAAATCTGCCGTCGTTCGCCATGCCATTAACACCTGCCATGAAATAAAATTTCGAGACGCTAGGCTACTGTGGAGAGAAGACCAGTGGTGGCCTCGACGGGTGAAAGAGGCAGCAGGCATTTTAAAGAATACGGACAACAATAAAGATAGCGGCCTTTTACTATACGACTCTTGGGGCTCTTTGCTATGTCGACATAAACAGTATCTCTGACGAAGCGTAAAGGATGGCAGCCAAAAGCTCGGGTTATGAAATGAACAATGCGGCATACCCTGAAAATCTATTAATCACGAACAAAGATGGCTGCGGAAGCCTCACAAACGCAAAGTTGTTTACAAGACTACAGCAGGAATACACCTCATACCAATGTTCATAAAATAAAGTGTGTTTACACATATCTGAAGACTCTGTAAGATAGAACTTCTAACAATGGGAAGCTATGGTGCTGTCCCCGCACTAGCCCGCTTTTCTAGGGTTTTCATGTTTTAAGTAGGGTTTTCTTGGCATTATAATGCTAGGAATAAAAGTCAATACCATTACCATCGTTTGCACGGTTCTTATTATTTGAAATGGCTGTCACCCTCATACTGCTAGTATTTAGAAATCAATGACAGAACACTTTAAAATGACACCAAATTGAAGATTTACTCACCTACTTAATATCAAGTTGCAATTAGCTCTCTTTTTACTAGCAATAGTCCAAATTCCTTCATGACCATTAATAATTTCTTTGTAAGTAATGCGGTCTTCTTTTAACTTTCTACTGCAAATCTCTAGACTTAGCAGTCTGACACTTCCTACTACTACTTACAATCTTCCACCTCTTCCGCTCCACTATCCCGTCATTGAAGTTCAGCGATGATACACGTGGTGTCGTCTGCCAAACATACTTGACGACAGGTTCCAAATTCTTAAAAACCATCAAACTTTCACAAAAGATATAAAATAGATGTCATTAGCTTCTCAAGCTTATTGCTATACCTAAAAATTTAATATTTGTTCTTTCCCACACAACTGTACCAGTTGCCTTTCTTTGTTTGAACTATTTCTGTTCTCCACAATATTCCACCATACCTATAAAATCCTTGTCAGATTACTAAATCCTTCAAAAGCCACAGGAAATAAATCCTTCAAAAGCCATAGGAAAATTATTACAATACTTTAAAATTACGGAATTTATCCTTACAACATTAATTACCTAATATATGTTCTCCAATAGTTGGCTCTTCACAATACATGAATTACATACAGACTATGAAAGTTTTAATGATTTATACAGAGTGTTACAGAAAAATTTATACACACTTCAGGAGAAGAAAAAACATATGGAAACGTATTCATACAAAATGTTTATTAGCCTGAAAGTAAGATTATAAGTCTATTTGAAGTTTCCAATACACTTTCTGGGGTAAATGTTTATGTTAAGTATTCAAAGTGATGGCCTTCTGCATCAATGCATTTCTGAACACGGGTTGCGACTGATTCAGTAACTACCGCTAAAGTTTCCAGTGGGATATCTGCGCACACTGTTCTAATCTCATCCCAAAGTTCGTTCAGGTTATCTGGTTTTCTTCTGTACACCTGGTCTTTCACTGATCCCCATAAGTAAAATTTCAACGGTGTTAGATCTGGAGAACGCGCAGGAAACTCGATTGGACCCCTGCGTCCTATCCAATTCTCTGTAAAATGTAGATCAAGGTATGCTCTTACATCCCTATGGTAGTGCGCAGGGGCGCCATCTTGTTGATAATAAATCCTCTCATTACCGTACAGTTCATGAATGGCAGGTAAAATTGAATCGTTAAGCATTCTCAGATAAAGTTCACCGGTTAAAGTACCTTCATAACGGAAAGGACCAATGAGTCCCCTACGAGTCAATCCGCACCACACATTTACACCAGGCAAATTCACAGCCGTTTCCACTGTGATGTGGGGATTATTGTCAGCCCAGTACACACAATTGTGTCTGTTGACAGTTCCATTGAGCTTGAACTGTGCTTCATCTGACCAAACCACATTCCCCACAAATCCCGGAACATTGTTAACCATGTCCAGAAACCATTCACAAAATTGTAGCCTACGATCCGAGTCGTCGTCGTTTAACTGTTGCACCAGTCTGGGAATGTACACTTTAAACTTGCCTTTCTTCAGAATGCGTAGCACGTTGACATGACTTACACCACTCTCACGCGCACATTGCCTTGTAGATTTTTGTGGCGACTGCTGAAAGCGTTCCAGCACCGCAGCCGAGGACTCGTCACTCGTAGCTGTGCGAGGTCGCCCTGATCGGCCTTTGTCTACATCACACACTGTTCCATGCAGCTCGAATTTGTCAGGTATACAGGTAATTGTTAACCGTGTAGGTGGATCTATACCAAACTCACGTCTCCACTGTCTCTGGACAGCAGCCACATTCTCAAATTTCCAGTACCACTTCAACAATTGCTTACGCTCTTCAAAGTTCAACCGTACTTCCGCCATGTTGATATCAGTTAAGCACCGCTGCCCGCGTCACGGCCCTAGCTTGCTGCCACCTATTGAGCAAACATCACACTACGTTTGTAACAAATTTCATCCTCTCAAGCGTGAAAACGAACTCTCTATGACCTTTAAAAGTGTGTATACATTTTTTTGTAACACTCTATATTGATTATTCCTGGCAAAGTTTAGCCCGAAGATCTTAGCATCTCCTATGCTAAACATTGATAATATATCCTGACTCATTACACTAGAGATGTTCTGGGCATGGAATTCCATTATTCCTCTACATTTCTATCTTAATAGTGTCATTTAAAAGAATGTTCATGCTTCACTCAGTCCATACCACTCTGTCAAATCCCAGAACGTCCGCCACAAATCGCCTTCTGGTTTGGCCATTCCTTCTCTTTCTGTCCATAGCAGCTCATTCAAAATGTGTCGAACAACAGCCGATTTAGTTGGTGTTGCGTGTCGCATGTATCATTTGATTCTTGTTTCAACTGATCGCCCTATTTTTCCCAACAGCAACACTCATCATTAGACCAACCCGACTCCATGGCTACGCACTGTACGAATGAAATGAAATCATTTCCTAAAACTCTGACCATTCTCTCTCGCTGTGTGATATTGAGAACATCTTTCCAAAAATGTTAGCAACTCAAATACCACTGGTACAAGGTGTCAATTCCATGACAAGTAACTTTCATGTCATACAGATCTCTTGAAGTCTTCAGCCGCACTACACGTGTATTAACTAAGAGCAATACAATTCTTCATGGTGCGTTAGTAAATAGTTGATAATCAAATTACAGAACTCAGGCTTTCCAGAAATGTTAGTGAACTAATTGTAATTAATGTGAGCACCTCATTTGTAGAAAGCACTTTTTAAACATTCTGTGTATACAGGTGTGTATGTGTATATATATATATATATATATATGAATGGTGCCGCCATAATTAAAAGTTGTACTAAATCATACTCAGCCAAAGATATCAAAGCAAATGTACCTTTGCCGGTATAAAGGTTCAGCCTGTGCTGATAATGTTCACATGTAAATGTACTTAACAATCATTGTAATGTAATTTTATTTTGTATTTTAACACTATTTTTCTATTTCTCTCAACTACCTCTTTGGAAACTGGACCAAAGATATAACTCTAACAATCAGTGTGAATACTCTTATTTATTAATAATTTTGAATAAAACATTCTTCACAATTCTATGTTCAATGATCAGTTTTATTAATATCTTGCTGCATTACAAACCAATGAAAAACTGATTCCAAGAGTTATTTGTTTTCGTTTTTTAAGGTAAAAAAAAAAAAAGTACAGTCCCAATGGCTCAAATAAAATATTAAATAGCACCAAAGAACATATTAATCAAAAATATTTTATAATATTTTTGATCTTCGAGAATAGTCACAAATAAATAAATATGCTAAATATTTATAATTTGTTTTAGCCTCAGTATAAAATATGTATACACAAAAATAAACTCAAACAAACCAGATTCAATTTAGAAACAAAATACTTAATGCTCAGAAAAATTGAAAAAAATGTTTTTTACTACGCAGTAAAGCTTCACAGGTGAGTATGCAATGGCTGACTTCAGTTTGGGGCAACAAAATACATAATGCTGAGAAAAACTGAAAAAATGTTTTTTCCTAGGATGTAAAGCTTCATAGATTGATCTGCATTGGCTGACTTCAGTTTGGGGCAAAACATACAAGCACGATGTGACATTCCCTCTGGTATGAAAAATGATAAAGATGCACAATTAATTGTTTAGTATATAGTTATAATTTCAGTTATTATTCTAGAGTAATTAATTTCTTTGGCTCTAACTTCAATAGGTGTCTATATTTTAAGAAATAGAAATGAAAAATATAAGGTATTAGTAAGACAAACATAAATAGCGATTGGGAAACATAGTTAATACAACCTGTTTATTGGAGCGTTGTGTTAAAAATACTTTTTATTGGCTTTGTATGTTCCTGCATGGTGTTTTTGAAGTCAGTTTCATAACAATTCTAGATGGTAAAGATACAACCATTATCAGAACACAGTCGCCATGGTATGAAGCAAAATATTTATGGAAATCGGATCTTCCATAGCAATTAAATTGAATTAACTGTGGTGTTCAAAAAGCTGAATACCTGCTTAGTTTATCAGCGGGTCGTGTATTAAGTGGCAATGAAATTATTTATTATTATTTTTATTTTTACAGCTTAATCAATCCTTGTTTCAGGATGTAGCCTCTTTAAGCTAGATGAGCTATATTTTACAAGTTAATGCCACATAATTTTATTCCAGTTCCTTCCAGGTTGATTGATCTTGAGCCACCCTCTTCCAGTTTATGCCTGTTACTCGTCGTATGTGTATATTCCAATCATCCGGGGGTCTTCCTCTCCATGAAATTAAATATAAAATAACAGTCTGGTCTGATGGGGAAGAAAAGGTACTCATTAGAAAGTTAACGTAGAAAGAGAGGGGGAAAATTCTTACTGAAGGTAATAAAAGGCTTATGGAGAAACTTAAAAAAAAATTATAGATTAAATTCAAAAGTTTTAGCCCTAAACCAGAGGTACTCAAATGTTTTTGTCTTGTATACTAGCTACTGAAATACTTTTTCCATAGACTCCCCTTCTCTGCCTAAACTCCAAATATGAAAGAAATTTCATGCAAATTGTTGGAGCCGTTTCCAGGATACCTAATAAAAACAAGAATTGCTTGTTCAAAAATATAAGATAGGCATCTCCAATGCATGTCATCACATACAGGACCAACGAAGACAGTAACACAGAATGTTTGATTCCTTATGCAGAAGGGGCCAAGACATGGAATGCTGTTGGCGGGCATTCCATTGTCGATCTGTTATTACGAGGTGTATTTTTTAAGTAAGTACCGTTTTGTCACACCGTGGCTGCAGCGCTACGGTCGGCGTTCCACTCATATGCACTGGGTACCTGCATCTCTTGCCTACGCACTGACACCATTACAGTCCGATTCTTCCTTGTTTACATTGTTCACTGAGTGTTTAAGATGCCTCCGATAATCGTGAGTCCCGCCGACTGTGAAGAACGGGCAGTTATAAGATTTCTTTGTGCTAAAGGCCTAAAACCGATCGATATTCATCGTGAGATTTGTGCAGTTTACAGACAAAACATTATGAGTGATGGAATGGTGAGAAAGTGGGTGAGAGCATTTAAAGATGGGCGCACAAATGTGCATGATGAACAACGGAGTGGGCGTCCTTCGGTCGTTAATGAAAGTTTGGTGCGTAAAGTGGACAATAAGGTGAGAGAAAACAGACGTTTTACGATTTCCTCCTTGTGTGATGACTTTCCTAATGTTTCTCGTAGTTTTTTGTATGGCAATGCGACCGAGCACTTGAATTACCAAAATTTGTGCTCATGTTGGGTATCGAAAATGTTAACAGTTGTGCACAAACCCAAATGTTTAGACTTTCCTTGAGCGGTACCACAATGATGGTGATGATTTCTTAAGCCAAATTGTTACGGGCGATGAGACATGGGTGGCCTACGTCACACCTGAATCAAAGCAACAGTCCATGGAATGGCGGCATTCAGATTCACCCAAAAAAGTGAAGTTCAAGCAAACGATTTCTGCCCGGAAAATCTTGTGCACAGTTTTTTGGGACAGAAACGGAGTATTGCTTGTGGAATTTCTGCCTCATAATTAGACAATCAATGCAGCAGCTTATTGTGAGACATTGTACAATCTGCGCCGTTCAATCCACAACAAAAGACGTGGCAAGTTGAGCAAGGGCATCGTTTTGCTGCATGACAATGCCCGTCCACATGTGGCTAATCAGACCAAAGATCTCATCACATCTTTTCGATTGGAAACTCTAGATCATTCTCCGTACAGCCCTGATCTGGCGCCCAGTGACTACCATCTGTTCCTGCACTTGAAGAAACACCTGGGCGGTCAGCGTCTTGAAGACGATTACGAAGTCAAAACAGTTGTGATGCAGTGGTTAACAAGTCAGGCGGCAGACTTCTATGAGGAGGGTTTTCAAAAACTGGTACTACGTTATGACAAGTGCCTCAATATTGAAGGGAATTATGTAGAAAAGTAGGGTAAGGTACAGGCTTACATGTGAAATAAAATTATTGAGATATATTTGCATGTTTTTTTTTTTTTTTTTTTTAAATTTCAAAATGGTACTTACTTAAAAAAACATGCCTCGTAATTCTGAAAATATGTGAGGCCCAATATTTATTAGACATTTTTATCTTATTTGATGCAGTCTATCACCTCGTACAATATTTCACACTTTTCTTTTTAACACTCGGTATACTAATCACCATTCAAGTGTTTTGGTCGACTATAGAAAGCAATCTAGGGTTCGATACGCTGCAAATATACTGCATTCGACACGTGTATCACGGCATACTTAGTTTTTCGGCTGTCCTGTAGAAAGCGGTTAAGGACTCCATTTGCTTCATATACAGTGCATCTGACATACATGTATATTGTTGAATATAACCGAAACATCACCAAGTAACTGCAAAAAAATGATTGCTAACCCACACACGAGATATATGCCAAAAAATTTCAATTCTTAAAGGGCGATAATTACAATATTACAAATAAGAACTCAGTTTTCCTCGGCGTTGAGAATATAAAAATTGCTCTTGGTGTTGAATAGCCGAGTTAAATTAGTGTTACAATTAAATTTATCATTACACAATATTTCGGCGATATGATTTGCTGATGCAAGTCTTCTGGTGAAATGCGGTCGAGAACATGGGATGTTGAGCCGCCCCTAGTGTTGCAAATGGAAAAAAAAAAATAGTTTTTTTATTCAGATTTGTGAAGAAAAAACTTAGCACCCTTGTTTTTTTTTAAATTTGGTTTTTTTTTCTTTCAGAAAACAATATATTTGATAAATTAAAGTTTTATTTACGGAACTTACATTTTAAATGTGTGTTTTAAATCTTACTATATCATATAATGTCTTACATAATGATTCGTAAATTTTATTCATCCTCTCTGTCAGTACCACATTCACTAGTATCAGTACTACCAACACCAGTTCAGCCAGAGTCGGAATTTTCTGTTTCTTATTCTGTCTGCTCTAGATCCATAACTTCAGAAATAGTTACACGCAAAAGCTTTTGAGATTGCAATTTTAAATTGTGAGCAAAGTACACACTGTGCATAAAGACTGCGCCAATAGTTCTGTATTAAGGTCTTTTAAGTTTGAATTTAAATCTATTTTCACACAAAATAAGAGCTTTATTTCTTTTCAATCGTTGGTTTACGCCAACGGTTGCAAGGAGATGATTCATAAATACTGACAATTTAATTACTCAGTATCACTATACGCAGCGAGTTTAACAAGTATACGAATATAAGGAAAGCAGAATAAGTAATAAAAAAGAGGCAAAAAAAAACCGTAGATAAATATAAAATTCCAAATTTTTGAACAGATCCGTAGGTTTACAGATAAATTCGTAGCGCTGGCAGCACTAGTTCAAATAGCGAGTATCAATGCAAACAACGGGGAACGGGGATTCCTTCTCGTGCAACCTAGCCTTTTTTGGAAGTCTCCGTTCGTGAAAGAAAACTTCAGTCAATGTTGCCAATATTTTTGTAATTTTTTTTCCCCTACTGAACCAGAAAAATATAGTAGATTTAAAAATTAAGATAAGTACTTAGTACAAACTCTAAAACAGTCATATTAAACGATAAATGCCTTAAAAATTTGGAATTTAGTAGTTATGAAAAAAAAAACATGTCCCAGAAATAAAACGTTTTTTTTTACAACACTAGCGAGCCCAGACGCCTGCTGAAATTTATGGTGAAGGCTTAGTCTTCCGATATTTCCTTCAAACGCGCGATGACTTTCAGCCCAACTAGTACAAGCCATGTGAACAGGGGCATCGAATCAAGCCGTGGCTCCATCATGGCATCGAATCAAGTTGCGACGAGACTTGACCCCTGCTACAACTGGTTCTAGAGCCAACCAAACACAGCCTAGCAGTAGGAGTCTGGTCTGGCTCAACAACATCCCATGTTCTCGACCACACTTCACCAAAAGATGGTGTCAGCGAATCAGATGGCCAAAATATTGTGTAATTATAACAGTCATTTAACTCGGCTAGTCACCCGAGAACATTTGATATATAATATTACACAGAGATAATATGTGGAAAGATAAAATGTGTTTAGGTAGAACTTAGAGCTACTATCACAAGTATTAATGCAGATAAGTTTCAGTTAGCCAAATGTGAAACAAATGTTATAATCTTGTTTAGGTGCACAAAAGAAACTGCTGCTCAGTACTTAACTGCTGCAGCACAAGTTTCACAGGAGGTTTACAGAAGTGATGAAGCCCACCTGATCGACTGTGTTCCTCTGGGCACTCTACATCAGTCAGACACATTTCCTTTGTTATAACTCCCTCCCCTGCAACGGTGGTTCCACCACGGTCATTGCCGGCGTAGCTTCCTTTCACTTGGCTAAGCTGACACCTGTTCAAGGGGGTGTGCTTCAGTTCTACCTGCATTCTGTGGTTTTGCTTTCCATTTTCATATCATCTGCTTGGCACTTTCAAAGTGTCTCAATGTTTTAACAAACTTTAATCTATCTTAAAATGCTCAAATTGTGTGCCATAGCATACTTGTAATGGCCCTTGGGATTTTCGGGTAAAACTGGATAGTAGTTATCAGGCCAGTTCCAACAGCGAAAGAAAACAACTGCAGATGATGGAATGTGGCTATGCAGAGGACAATGGCCAAGGAAGCAGGTCGGGTGTCAGCAAAAATATGCTGAAGCCTGGTGTCATTTGGAAGAAAATAGGAGCGGAGCCACAATTGGTGGCGAATCCACCCTACCACTTGTCCTACGGTGGGAGGCCGTCATCAAAACCCGGGTGCACTGAGGGGTCGATCAGGAACAGGTCGATCGTGTCGCTCAGGTGCTAGCAGCGGACGACAGCCGTCGACCCCAGCCGAGTCAACAATGGGCCCAGCCAGGAGCCTACGCCAGCAACAGTAATTCTAACAGGTGGGATGAAGCCACTAGAAAATCATTTTTGGGATGCCATGCAATAGGACCAAACACTAGGTGACTTACATGCTGAAGGGAGCACGGAGAATAGGAATGATTAATTATGTATATAATCCTGGTGTAAATAAGGTTGTAAATGTGTGTATATCCTTACTGAGAGTATCATTTACAAGTATTACCACTCACATGACAGAGGCTTACCTGCATTTTGATATACCTCTCGGGAAGTGGCAGAGCGAAAGAAAAAAGATTCACTGGTCCACCATGTACTTTATGAAATAATTATATTTTTCTTCAGTTCATAAGGGATTGTGCATAAACTACGTGGCTCGGTCTAGGGGGGGGGGGGAGGGGTTGGCTGGAAAGCTACGCTTTGCTACGTGGGGGGAGGGGGTTCTGAGCCAGGCCACGTAGCTTTTCTTTCATATTATTTCTCACAATTAAAATGAGATACAGAACACACAGAAGTGTATAAATATTTATATTCGTCATTTCATTATCCCCGTATGTAATTTATGATAGTCTGACAAGAGAAAACAGTATAAAATGTCTTCTGGAATCAATATGGAAAAAAGCTACATGCTACTTGGGGGTAGGGGGGGGTAAAGACAAAAGCCACATAAGGCTACGTGGGGGGGGGGGGGGGGGGGGAGGGGGGGTTCACAGGAGGCCAAAATGGAGCTACGTGGTTTATGCACGCTTCCTAACACAAACAAGTGGGGCTCGGTCTCCAAGGCCACACGGTGAACACCGACCGCCGTCTCATTACCTGACCAATCGTGTCCCTCCCCCGCCATGCACAGGCGGGAGAGATGCTGACTAGTATAGCCTTTCAATTTTTTACTGTCGTATGCTTGCAGTATTCTACTTGTACTAGTAGTTTCATACTGGACAGTTTTAATCTCGATACAAATTCTTGGAAAACGTATTTACGTCAAAAGATTTGCAAGAATTGGACAAACTAAAACCTAAATTAAATAGCACAAAGGACAGTTGTTTGGCTACCGTTAGTGGTTTCGTATATTAATAACTCAACAACTACTGAGTAAATAATCTGCATTTCTGTACATAACAGTCGACATGATCACACTCTCCATATACAAAAGTGTAGCCATGGAG
This sequence comes from Vandiemenella viatica, assembly GCA_031002005.1. Taxonomy (NCBI): domain Eukaryota; kingdom Metazoa; phylum Arthropoda; class Insecta; order Orthoptera; family Morabidae; genus Vandiemenella; species Vandiemenella viatica. The sequence continues at coordinate 3,949,988 of JARYHS010005557.1, read as the reverse complement.
TGCTTTTTTTATGATCATGCCGTCACTACCAGGCACAAACTAACAGCAACTAGAATCAATAAAAAAATGTAGTAGAAATAATAAAAAAAAACCACATGGCACTATAAGCATATTTGTTGAAGAAAAAATAAACAAAAAGAAAAGAGGACAAAGTTCACTATAATGCAGCAAAACACAATTTTGTGTATTTGGCAGTTTTTCTACACAATTTGTGCTGAAACATTGCAATAACACAATCACGATTTTTAATATTTTTTTACTATCCTATTTTGCCTTTTAAGCTTTGCCTTCTTAGCTCTGTTCCTTTCTGCATTTGTTTTGTCATGCATATTATATTACAGTCTTACTTCCTTTGTACTTATTTGGAATAATCCTCCCAGTTCTTCCTTAAACTTTATTTTTAATACATATCTTATATCTTTAAACGAGCAATTCTTGTATATATATATATATATTTCGGATCTCGGAAACGGCTATGACGATTTGGATGAAATTTGATATTTAGATAATGTTTTGACTTTTAAGATTACCTAAATAGTTGTCTTCCGTACAAAAAAGCGAGTTTGCAAAATACAAACAATTTTTTCACTTGATATCTCGAAAACGGTACTAGCGCCATCTCGTAGACAATTCAGGTACCAGAAAGCCTACAAATAGATTCTCTCTGATTTCAAAGAATATTTAAACGAACAGTTCTTGTATACTGGCTGCGGCGTGGAAATAGTAACATTGCAAGTTTAACTGTAAAACATTTAAAAAGGAAGATAATTAAAAATTTATGATTGGTTTTGTCAGAGGTGATAAACTTCTTTGAAAATAATATTACCGGTACCAGTTATAAACTAATCACCGTTTACTTTTTGACCGTAAAAAGTGGTTGTTAGTTTGTCATTAAATACTACCACGCGAGGTATGAGCATAGTTTTAGCGGAGTGAATTGATTTAGCACTGATGATGTTCTATCATTACCGTGACGTCACAATCTGATGATGAATTCTTATAGAACGCGACGAAACATATCGAAAATAAAGAATAGGTAAATGTTCTTGGTTTACGAGATATAGCATGTCAAAAATCAGTTATAGGTATAGTTCCTTGTGCTTTTGGCGACATTTCTTCTGGTCCATGCTGTATTTCAACCTAACAACAACCATTTGGAACAAAATAAAACATTAAAAGTATATTTCCACCGTATCGACATAGTGCTTTTGGTGGATTCTTTTTCTGGTCCAGGTCGGATCTAATCCTAACCTCTTCACTTGAGGTATCAGAAAAATAAATTCTTTATTTTCGATTTTTCTCGACGAGTTTCATACGAATTCATCATCAAACTTGGCTGTGACGAAATTTATCTTCTGGTCCAGGTCGCATTTCAACCAACCACGTCAATTTTGTGATATGATATCTCGAGAACTAAGCGATATATATAAACTTAAAAATATTTTGTACTTTAAATTTTTCTCGTCGAGGTACATAAGAATCCATCATCAAGGGTTTTCGTAGAATGCCCTGAATTAACACAAATCTCGCAGCGTTAATCAATCCCTGACTGGCATTAAGATTTCTGTTTAACATAATAATAGCATTTTTCTTTGAAAGCAATTTATGAGGCGGTCTCGCAAATGGATCTAACGATTTGGATGAAATTTCATATGTAGATAACGTTTTGCTATTCAAGTTTTTAACACGATTAAAAAAAAAAGTTGCAATTTTTGTATTTGGTTTCTCGAAAACGGCTCTAACCTCATTACGTAGAAGGTTCAGGTACCAGTAAGCCTAATGATGTTAGTGAAGTTTCTCTTTGGTTAACTGTGCACCTCAAAACGCCTAGGAAGTCTTCAAGCCTTTTACTTTAATCAAACTTTACTCGAAATCTTGGATATTAAATGGAAATCGAAAGATGCCGAGCGAAGATCGGTCACCCAGGTACTATATATATATATATAAGCAATATGTTTACTTAAATTATTACTATTTTCCACTTCTTTTAGCTTTTAGTATAGATATATCAATCTTTTCCCAATAGCTTTATCTCAGGTTTGAACATTGGTATTTCATTACAATATTCCATCCTCTTCTGTTATGCTAAAGTCCCACTGACAGATAAATTTAACATTGCTTCTGTTCTAGGTGGATTTTCTTTTACCATACTGTTATCGCATTTATAATGAGATAATTTGCTATTATATATTCTTTTGTTTGTGTGTGTGAGCACATGTGCACGCCTCGATGGGAGGGGCAGAAATGAAAAATCAATGACAATAATTATTTCAGTGTATTTTACACAATACATACATGTTGTACAACATACATATAGATAGATATATAGAATAAAACAGCAGCAAAAACAACAGCACAACCATCAGTTTACAGGGACGCACAATTAGAAATATAATTATATTCTCTGTGGTTTACATAATAAAATAAACAGTCTTATTCATTTAAATCAACTTTCCCCACAAAATGCTTTTGAGCAAGAAACTTAAAACAGCAAGCAATGCAGGACGAGTTTGTTTCTTTGTTTGGCAAGGCACCGACGACACGACAGGTCTGGGTAACAAGTTGCTTCATATTGAAGAAAAAATACAATGGATTTTAAGCTAAAGGCTTCAGAACCAACAATATACAAATGAGTCTATTTTATGTGTCAACTGACTTTTAAATACAGTACAGAGTTAGAAAGTTTCAAAATTGTATAATAAAAAATACTTTACCGATAAGGTTAATTTCAGAAAATGGCACAAGCCAGCAATAATATAATGGAGTCCCGTTAAAGCAGGAATCTGCAGAAATAAAATTCCAGAATCAGTATATTCTATGGCACTATACAGGGTAAGACAACAAAAAACACATACGTATCTTTTAGAATTTGGGTTAACAATAGCAGCACTGCCCGTGGAATGCAACAGAAAATCTGCAGTCACCACTTGTATTCATTTTAAAAAATAGCATCAAAATAGTTTGCATCCAGTCAATAAAAAATTCGTGCTCAAAAGCGCGTGCCTAAAAATTGTAACTTCACAACCATAGCAAAAGACTTCAATTAAATACAGGGCAGACATTTAAAAACACTCTACCATTACTAAACATCAAACACCAAGATCAGATGCCACTACGAGTGAAGTGGCGCAAAAATTCTAGGTGGCCATTTTGTATAGAGGTTAACTGACAAAATGGCTGCCATATAAATGATCTTCTACCACATGTTGAAATGCCTATTGCAGAATACAGACATATCTCATAGCTTCTAATACTATAGTAGGTAACATCAGAAAACAAAAATGGGATATGATATACATTTATAAATCGTACAGAAAATACAATCGGTGACCAAGAAAGTACAAATCTCAAATAGAATTACCAAAAAGCAAGCCAAATCGGCTCGTGTATAAAATACAATGCCCGGATACTAAGATAAACAGACACCAAATACATTTAACACTTACACAGAGGCAGTTTGGCACAAACGAAGATACAACTATGTGTCTGCCAGAGAAGATATGTAAAGGTCGGGACACAAACGGACTCTCGATACAGACCTACGAAAATAAGTGTGCATCACGTAAAAAGCCACATTTACTTTGATATCCACTTTACATCAGAAGTGTGGATTTCCATCTTTTTCACACAAAATGCAACAAAGTATTTCTCAGAATCTGTGAGGGTATTATTTGGCTCATATTTACCAAACCACAACACTTTGGTTATCCTTACGATAAGTTTGTACCAGCTACTGTAGATCTGTAGCGATGTTATAAGCTCGCCACAAACAAGTAACAGTATACATCAATATACCGTAAGAGGGGGTTACTTTGTGACTGAGGTTTAACTTTGTGACACACGGTCTAGTTTTCGTATTTCAAATCTCTCGCCATGTCAGCAATGCCAGGAAAGCAAACAACAGCTTCACCGCTTTGTAGGACTTACAGTGCACCTAATCAGCCGCTGTCCGAAGCTCCCCCGTCTCAATTGTTCTCTCAAGTAATCGTATTGTTGAAAGGTCTTTCTGTGTAGTTGGGTCAACATCCGAAAACTTTGTCTGCTGAAGCGTTACACATCTGAGAACCAGCTAACACAAGGAAGTTTTCTTTGTTGTTATTATGTTAGCTACGCTGTGGAGTAATATAATGTTCGTGATCTGATATTTACTTGAGATATAACAACGAAACCAAAATATCGACACTTTAAGGGGCTACTTTGTGACACAACTATACTGTTACAAAGTAACCTCACAAGTTTTCCATTTAACTATTCAAGCTATATATTGTATTTTCAGTGTCAAGAAAGGCATAAAACAGTATGAGAATATATTTTCTCTTTTATTTTTAGGCAAAAACATATCTGGGAAGGAATAACCCCACCCGATGGGGTAACTTTGTGACAATTTTTAACCTAAATTTCTGTTTGCTATCAAAGACCTAGATTAAGCTGCCAAAATGTTGTAATATTGTTTTATTAAAAGTTTAATATATGTATCATTGGGTAACTTTGTGAAAATGTTTTTTTCTCTTGCATTTCTAGGCAAAAACGCATATGGCACAAAGTTACCCCGCCCGATGGGGGTAACTTTGTGACAATTTTTAACCTAAATATCTCAGTTGATATTAAAGATTTAGATTTGCGCAATATTTCATTATATAGGAGAAAGATACATCAGTGTTTTGTAATACTCAGTTATGGGAAACTTATAAAACAGTTGAACTGGTGTAGGAAAAACGCTAAAATTTGTCACAAAGTAACCCCCTCTTACGGTACTACTCATTTTTACACATCCATAAATTCTGACCGAACAACTGAACTGTTACGAATTCTTTCATTTGCCAATCACAGCCTCAAAACTTATGGATCCTTCAACTTTGGTTCCTAACAACATTCATACAATAATAATCTCAATATGAATAATTTATGGTAGATGAAAATTATGGTAAATTTAATGGAGGACTGAGGGAAAAACATTCCTTAGACAATCTTTATGGGTGTCAAACAGAAGGCAACAAACTGGTGCTCTTAAATATTTGGATTTTCCATCTTATTGCAATTTGCGGAAGGTTATTGTGAAATAACATTATAAAAATATAATTTCCCTTTATTTCCAAAACTATTAATTCAAGAATTCTTCCAAAATTTGCAGTGACATGTAGCAAATAGTAAAAATATAGTGATTTTTATGGAATTTACAAAATAAATAAATGGGCGATTTAAACAAATCTGATACTCCAACAAATAATTTGTATTATATAGAGAATTTAATCAGATAATAAATATAAAATGATAATACATTTTAAAAAATATTCCTGGGCTCACAATTTTTTCAGTTTTTTTTATACATTTATATATAACATTTGGAACAATTTCAAAAATTAATAAAGAACTCTAATTCTTTTAAGCTTTTACAAATTTTTAATGCATATAATTTAATTCACAATCTGTGTATGGAACTCTTGGAGCGTGATAGTACTTCACAACTGACAATATTAAATTTTATTCCCTTTTAATATTTGTTGGCTTTTCCCCCCCATCCACAGTTTTCCATTAGCTTGATTTTGGCACACAATTATCTTGTTTTCGTAAGAATTACTGAAAATTTAAGAAAGCAATTTAAAAAAAATGTATTACACAAATGTTCCAGCAGATTTATAGGACAAACCAATTCGTGAAGTCTACATCCCAAATTACTTTCTGATTTTTCCGTAAAAATGCATTCCCCAACCAGATGGCTGAGAAATACTTTGCATGCTATCATCAATAATGTGACGAATAAAAGCGCTAAAACAATGATAGCCTCTTTGGCACAACCTGTAGCATATTTATGTATATATATAGATATATGTAATGGAGGGGAACTTTTGGCACGGAATAATTTTTTTATGCCACACAATGGTGGCTGTGGTAAGCAAGTTCGATGCTCAAATTCAGAATCAAGCGCTGCACTCACAATTGTTGATATTTTACACCGCTATAACAGCATAGGAGCACTAATTTAAACAATACTTTCTTTGTTATGTAACTTTCCGAGGTCAAGTGTGAAAATATCGCGGTATATAGCACTTACGTATGTAAGCTGATTAAGGTGACATTGTCGTACAAGCTATCCTCAAAAATGTAGGATTTCCCCCCTCCCCTATTCCTATCAGAACCAACCGATCGACCAGGAGTTCACACTACCCTTTGTTCAGGTACCGTGACCTCTTCAAATTAACATCTCATAAATGCGTTCTCAGAACAAGGTTTTAAAACCTCTATCGCCAAAGCACCAATAAATTACTCTGGTACACATTTCTGATACTGACAGCTTAATCTCTTTAGCTCCTTTGAATTGAACTCCTCATCCAATTTCAAGCCTAGTCAACTAAGGACACAGACACAATAAAGTTATCATTTCATTGAGATGATAGGATGCAGGGCTATGTATTCTTTGTGCCGACTACAAAAATCACAGACACAAGGTACAGTATTTCAATGATAATGGCACAACGACACAGACTCACAGGAATCATATGTAAGGGTGTGGAAAAATATTCTTTCATAGATAAGGGACTCACGGATTGGCATAAATTACCAAGGGACATCATGAATAATTTACCAAAAATGCTAAAACATCCAAAATTAAAATTTGTTAAGGAAAAAAGTAGACACATACACAAAAGGGGACAAATGGATGTGTAGGTAAATTGCCACCAGAATGTGTGCAATTATTTTTAAATATAGATGCTTAGATGTGAAATATAGACACTCAATGGATAAGATTCCACTCCTAACTGTAGGCTTATCAGGTTGGGCTAAAATTATATGACAGAGGCAGATTTTGCAGCAAATTGAAACTCAGTCACTCAGTTGGTCAAATTAGCCTTCAGGTACAAAAGATCTTACATGCACCATGTGTAGTTGCAGCTTTGAGAGGACTGTCGACACAGAATGGGCTTTTACTGAGGAATCGCGTAGGGGCCATTTTGGCAAAACTAAAGTCTGCTTGGCCATACAGGAAATTGAATTATGGCCCTTCTCAATGCCAGCCTGAAATGTCTGCACCTGACATTTGATACATTTCAGTTTGATTCCCAGTGAGGGGAATTTAAATTTTGATTTTCAACTGTTTTTCGGCCACTCTAGATCAGCATTTCTCAACCTTCTCCAACCCAACGACAAGTGAAATATCAAAAATAATGTTATGGACCATAATGTATCCGAGCCTAATTTTTTAGCTATGTGTATATTATTGACATTTGTACCATTATAATATAACAAATTGGAAGACAGGAGGAGGGTGAAGAGAGTACTGCACTGTGAAACGTATATATTACCCCCCCCCCCCATTATTTTTTTTTGCTGTCATCAGTCTTTCGACTGGTTTGATGCAATTCTCCATCCTTTCCTATCTTATACTAACCTCTTCATCTCTACATACCCCTTACAGCCCACATCCTCAATTATCTGCTTCATATATTCTAATCTCAGTCTTTGACTGTTCCCTCCACTAACAAATTAACCAATCCAGCATGTCTCAAAATATGACCTACCAGCCTGTCTCTTCTTTCTGTAAGCGTCTTTCACAAACTTCTTTCCTCACCCAGCATTTCCAAAACTCGTGCATTTCGTACTTTGTCTGTCCACTTAATTTTCAGCATTCTACTGTAGCAACACATTTCAAATGCTTCAATTTTCCTTCCCTCTGGTATTCCTAAGTCCAGTCCATGCTTCACTGCCATAAAGTGCTGTAATCTCTGCGAGTCCTAGATCAATATTTGAAACTAAAAGATTTCTTTTTCATCAAGGCTGTTTTTGCCATGGTCATGAGGCGTGGAGTAGTAGCATAGAATGGAAAATATGACTGTGACCACAAAATGGCACTCAATTTCAGAAGTAAGGGAAAGTTTTCTTTTATAGGTAAGAGTGTCAGAGATTGGAACAAATTACTAAGAGAAGTGATGAGTAATTTTTTTTTAAATGCTAAAAGAATTTAAAATTCAAGTTTGTAGATGTTAAAAGTAATTGGCTACAATAAAAGAGAAAAATGGGCTATAGGAAAATTGTTACCAGTGTATGCTCCATTACAATTAAATTAAATCTTAAAGCACATTTTGAATTCTTATGGAAACACAGTTATAAAAATGTAAGTGAACAATTGAAAGTTAATTGTAAATTGCTTACTCTCAATGTACGTAATTAACTAAATTAATAATCATGGTCAATTAATCTGGAAACACACCTGACATTTATTGATTTCAAGAAAGCTTTTGAAACAATCGACGGAAGAAAACTTTGGCAAATTCTGGATGAAAGTAACACCCCACCACATATCACAGAAGAAATTCGAAACATTTACAGTCACAATTAAATTGTTGACAGAACCAGACTACAGCTTTTGGAATGGAAACCCATTAATCGAGGTGAGACAAGGGTGTTGCCTATCGCCACTTTCATTCAGCATATATATAAACAAAATCATTAGTGACTGGCAACAGAAAGACTACGGCTGAATCAAAGCAGACGGACCAAATTGGACACATTACTGTCTGCAGATGACAGAACTTTTTGCTGAATCTGAAGATGAGCTGCAGAGATCAGTATATAACCTTCATAAGACAGCAAAAGAGTACAGCATGGAGATTTTCCTAAATGAAACTAAAGTTATGGCCTTCATCAGGAAAAAAAATCACAAAAGAACCAAATTTCAATAGAAAACACAACCATAGAACAAGTAGCAGAATTTAAATACCTAGGTTACAACCTCAACTACACTCTAGAAACTGATATGAAACCAAAAAATCACAAATTTCAGGAAAGTTACAGTGAAGCGGTCCGCTCGCGGAAGCTTTAAATTTTATAAGCAAGCATTTGTCAGTGTGAGAGGAGAGAGTATTTCACAGTGCAACCTTCGCAGCACCCTTTGAGTGCAGGTGTTTGGAGATGGGAGAGGAGATAAGTGGACCACATTCCTTCAGTGGGGACAGTCCGCCCCATGCGAGCGGTGCGTGAAGTGAGAGGATTGTGTGTGTGTGCATGCATGGAGGGATAACTCCATTAATTGATAATAAGTTCGGACTAGTTTTGTGTTTTTGTTTCATGGTAAAACCCTCGTTTTGAGGAGAAGACTGCAGCTGGCCAGTGAGACGCCGTTCGAAAGAATAATAATCGAATGTGCTCGTCCACTGTTAAACAAGTGTGACGATAAATTTTTGTTCTGTGTGTGTTGCGCGCAGAAATTCGAGAAGATCCGGACAGCGCCGACTTCAACATAAACGTCAGCTGGATGGTAAATACACAATTTTATTCCGCCAGAACAAATCGAGGAAAAGTGTGGCGCATGTACCCGAAAACGAAAACTGTAGAAGCTTGTGCTCTCTGATTTCGAGTTAGTCGGACTTTGTTCATGTTCTATCATTTAGTTGTTCATTTAATCAATTTTTATTATATAGATTTAATTCTTGTTACATTGTTAGTCAATGCAATCACCATTTTCATATATTGATAACAATAAATGTGTCAGTAGATAAATTAAAATAATTTTCCATATAATAAAACAAATAATTGCATTTCTAAATGTTCATTGAAAATTCTGGAAGGACTCCTTCCATGGCACCCAGGCAAAATTGAACAAGATATTTTATATATTAAAAAAAAAAAACTTAATGATAGAGAGTAATAGTAACTGGTGGCAATCCTTACTCCGGGTACACTACAACAGGAAAAATAAATAACACCTTCAGGACATCTCTTATTCAATGGCACACAAGAATCAGGCTCTATAACATCCTCGCTAAACCTAATGACTGCGATGTCTGGACTCTACACGAAGGTGATGAGGGTGCGATGAGATGCAATTCATTAGAGGCGCTGGCTACACATTACGAGACAGAAAGAGATCTTATGAAAACCTTATAGAAGCCAGTCAAACCAGTTCTCCAAACTGTTCAAATGTACAGAACATCTTGGACAGACCACGTACTGAGGATGAAGACGGACCAGATCGCACGGAAAATTCTTAAATAGCATCCCAGAGGCAGGAGAGATGTAGCAAGACCACCAAGAAGATGGATTGAGACCGTAACACCGGAGAGGAAGAAGAACAATTATGGTTGTGTGGGGGTGGACACTAATCTACGCTACTGACCTACACGCACAAAGAAAGATTAAAATAAAAAGAACACAATCTGACTCATCCACTCACCGGTCCACTTCACTTCACTTCTCTTACCAGTACTATAATCAGCAAGAATCGTGGTCTCAACATTTACAACAAGACCCTCAGAAAATGGTCATTAACTAAATTTGTAAAGAAATGCTCCTCTCTTTGATGATGACTCGAAATTTGTCTAGTGACTAGAGTATTATATTAACAATGCAGACTTATCCTTTTCCTTGGTTGTTGAAATATTCATGGCTTTTATAATGTTTGGCTAGTAGGCTTAAAGCTTATTTATCATATATGAACAGTTATTCTGCATACAGAACACCTGTCTTATCTCTGTAAACCATAGATTGAGAAACGCTGCACTAGATGAAGATCTAAACAGTTAGTTTGTAAATTCCAAGGTCAATTCTTTCTTCAGTAATCATTTCTACAGATTGGCAACATCATCGAATAACCATAAATACCTATTTAAAAAAATATAAATTTTCCAATTGTACCGACCTGTTGTCAAAGTGTGATACAACTATCAACCACGACAAATTTTCCCCGAATTACAATCTGCAGTTATTTGTTACAGCCACAGAAATAAAGCTGGCCAAACGATGGGCTAGAAAGAATGTTTAAATTTGGTAGCCACGCAAATTGTGTCGGTGTAAATTTTCGTGGCTCTCGGGCACAGTGGGTAGGGAATCCTCAGGGCGAGGACTGCGTCCGACATAGGCGGACGGCGGACGTGACGCCGCGAGAGGTGAGGTGCGTCCGGAAAGCCAGCACCAGTGCTGCCAACACGAGCGGCAGTCCCAGCAGAGCTGAGACCGTCTCCCCCGTAGCCAACTTCGGACGCCACTCCACCAGACCTGCACAGGTGGTAACTCACAACTAAAACATCGTCGTACAAATTAACACCTGCCAACTTTTAAAATTACAGTTCCATAAAGACCCCGGATCACAAAAATTTTAAAATCTACATTTAATCAAGCATGAGCTAAAAATCCAGAAATTTGTAAATGGTAGACAGCATATTTAAATGAAATCTTACCCACTTACTTCATACTACTTGTTGACAAACTTAATAATAAAGATAAATTTTGCAGATAGTATCTTAACTTTGCTAAAAACTAAGTGAAAAAAGTGTTGTTTCTGTGGTTCTGTTCCTTTACCTTTGATTTTAAACTCAAAATATGTTTGCCACACTTCACATGATTGGCCAAAAAGTTTCTTCTGCTGTGTGTCATTTAAATATCACACCAACACACTGTTAAAAATATTCAAATTTTTCTCTTTTTATTGATTCTCAAATGCATTGAAATTCTACAAAATATACTCCTCTAAAATCTAGTAACACTGTTTCTTAGAGTTTTTAATGGTTATATCAGAGTTACACATTTTACACAAATTACAAACCTGTATTACAGGGGTGGCCAACCGGTCGATCGCGATCGACCGGCTATTAGTCTAGTCGATCGTGGCACGACAGTGGTATCAGACTTCGAAAATCGCTTTAGTGATTTCAAAAAAATTACGAAGTTGGTGGAATTCATCAGTTATCCGGATTCCATTAAGCATAGAGATATCTATGAAATGGCTAAAAAAATTTGCAGATACATTTCAAATGGACCATGTGATATTTGAAAACAAAATTATTACTCTGCGCAGCGACATATTTCTAAAAGCAAGGTCATCCTCAGGTACAATTTCTGGTTTCCAACGAGAAATATCCATTCTGAAGAAATAAGTTGAACAACTGCATTCGTTTTTTGGTTCAACATATTTATGTGAATCAGCATTTTCCTACTTAAAACAAACTAAAAATTAACACCATTCTTGCTTGACAGACGCTCATACATTGGACCCTTTAAGGTTGGCAATTTCCAACTACAAACCTGATTTGCTAATCTAGAGGAAGACGCTCACACGCAATACTCACACTAATATAAGAAAGTAGTTACTACGAATAATTTTCGGTTTTATGTTTTCCTTCTTAATAAAATAAAAATACAGTACTACATAATTGTGTACTGAACTATACTGTTTCATTTAAAATTTCAAGAAGTATGTATCTGGTAGATCGCACAGGGTTTCACCAGTAAACAGTAGATCTTCGGTCTAATCAAGTTGGCCACCCCTGCTGAAATACATTGCATGTGGGATTATCTGGAAGTGAAAGAAAACGATATTGAAATGATTGCCGATTCGATTTTCAAAAATAGTATTGATGTAAAATTGCACTGACTGAATAATTATCTTGGCTTAATCTTAAAGTCAAACAAAAGAAGATTCTACACACGTAAGAGAGCACATACAGCCAATGAGGAACCTACTACAACTGTCCATAAAAACTGCAATAACCTTGTTCCATATAAACATCTCACCCAGGCAATCTAATTGTAGTTTGGAAATTTGTAAAATAACACAGTTCATCCATACAACTGTAAAATACGAACACGTTTTTTTTAAAAGTAAGTACCGTTTTGAAATTTAAAAAAGACGTGCAAATATATCTCAATAATTTTATTTTTACATGAAAGCCTGTACCTTACTCTACTTTTCTACATAATTCCCTTCAATATTGACGCACTTGTCATAACGTAGTACAAGTTTTTGAAAACCCTCCTCATAGAAGTCTGCCGCCTGACTTGTTAACCACTACATCACAACTGTTTTGACTTCGTTATCGTCTTCAAGACGCTGACCGCCCAGGTGTTTCTTCAAGTGCAGGAACAGATGGTAGTCACTGGGCGCCAGATCAGGCCTGTACGGAGGATGATCTAGAGTTTCCCATCGAAAAGATGTGATGTGATCTTTGGTCTGATTAGCCACATGTGGACGGGCATTGTCATGCAGAAAAACGATGCCCTTGCTCAACTTGCCACGTCTTTTGTTCTGGATTGAACAGCGCAGATTTTTCAATGTCTCACAATAAGCTGCTGCATTTATTGTCTCATTACAAGGCACAAATTCCACAAGCAATACTCCTTTTCTGTCCCAAAAAACTGTGCACATGATTTTCCGGGCAGAAATCATTTGCTTGAACATCACTTTTTTGGGTGAATCTGAATGCCGCCATTCCATGGATTGTTGCTTTGATTCAGGTGTGCCGTAGGTCACCCATGTCTCATCGCCCGTAACAATTTGGCTTAAGAAATCATCACCATCGTTGTGGTACCGCTCAAGGAAAGTCAATGCACTTCCTAAACATTTGGTTTTGTGCACATCCGTTAACATTTTCCGTACCCAACGTGAGCACAATTTTCGGTAATTCAAGTGCTCGGTCACAATGCCATACAAAACACTACAAGAAACATTAGGAAAGTCATCACACAAGGAGGAAATCGTAAAGCGTCTGTTTTCTGTCACCTTATTGTCCACTTTCTGCACCAAACTTTCATTAACGACTGAAGGACGCCCATTCCGTTGTTCATCATGCACATTTGTGCCGCCATCTTTAAATGCTCTCACCCACTTTCTCACCATTCCATCACTCATAATGTTTTGTCCATAAACTGCACAGATCTCACGATGAATATCGACCAGTTTTAGGTCTTTAGCACAAAGAAATCTTATAACAGCCCGTACTTCACTGTCGGCGGGACTCACGATTATCGGAGGCATCTTAAACACTCAGTGAACAACGTAAACAAGGAAGAATTAGACTGTAATGGCGTCAGTGCGTAGGCAAGAGATGCAGGTACCCAGTGCGCATGCACGGAACACCGACCGTAGCGCTGCAGCCACGGTGTGACTAAACGGTACTTACTTAAAAAATATGCCTCGTATAGTATGTTGTAAGGTACCCTTTAGTTCATCAAAAGCACTCCCACTAGTCATCCCCAGCAATAACATAGTTTATAAACCGATTTTGAAGTAATTTGTATTGGAGTTTGAAATTTTGAGAAGAGTAATTGTCAACTTTAAGGAATTTTCCTGTATTCTTTTCAACAGCGAAAACTCATCATTAGAATAATTTTAAGTGTATTCATTATATCGGAAAAATTTTATTTTAAAAGATATTTTGGTTTGTTCACATTTTGAGACACGCAATTAGAAAAGTAAAAATCTAAGATGTGAAATATCTTTGAATTGAGTAAAGCTACAGCTGAACTTTTATCACCAGCTATAGTCAGCACTGTTCAGGATATATTGGTAGTAAAATTAACTAATTTGGCATAGTTTAATTAGTAGTTTTAATTAAGAGAAAAAAGGAATACAGATTTGAAATTTATATCAGTAAATAGCCTAAATTGAAACAATTACAAATATATAATGGTTTTGATAAAAAGCTTAAGTATTTGTTTGGTAATTAAGTTCTTAAAGATAGATTATCTCTGATTGTTGTTGAAGCGCATAAAAATTGCGCCAAGTTGGTCACACGATAGACTTCAATTTTAAGCTTATAGAAGTACTTTTGAAAGTAAAATAAAATTAAAACAGATATAACACGATCATAGGAAACCCTTGTAAAAATTGCAAGTTAAACTATTTTGTACTTTAGGAGATATTAATTAAAGAAAAAAGTTACTGACGTCATAGGCCATGGCAAGCTTATAAAAGGCCATCCAGCCACCATGTTTTGTCTCAGTCTCATAGTGATTTTCAAAGAAGTAACTGCGTGCTATTATACAGGGTGTTACAAAAAGGTACGGCCAAACTTTCAGGAAACATTCCTCACACACAAACAAAGAAAATATGTTATGTGGACATGTGTCCGGAAACGCTTACTTTCCATGTTAGAGCTCATTTTATCACTTCTCTTCAAATCACATTAAACATGGAATGGAAACACACAGCAACAGAACGTACCAGCGTGACTTCAAACACTTTGTTACAGGAAATGTTCAAAATGTCCTCCGTTAGCGAGGATACATGGATCCACCCTCCGTCGCATGGAATCCCTGATGCCCTGATGCAGCCCTGGAGAATGGCTTATTGTATCACAGCCATCCACAATATGAGCACGAAGAGTCTCTACATTTGGTACCGGGGTTGCGTAGACAAGGGCTTTCAAATGCCCCCATAAATGGAAGTCAAGAGGGTTGAGGTCAGGAGAGTGTACTAACATACTAACGAAACTAAAATGAGCTCTAACATGGAAAGTAAGCGTTTCCGGACACATGTTCACATAACATATTTTCTTTGTTTGTGTGTGAGGAATGTTTCCTGAAAGTTTGGCCGTACCTTTTTGTAACACCCTGTATAGTCTCATTCTTTCGCCGGAAAGTGATCGCGCAACTCGGCGCTAGTTAGTGGAGCAAATTACTCCATGCAGTAGTGGTTTCGGCAAATTCCAACATCCCATAGTACTCACTAATGTTAGGAGGACTTAGTGAGTTTTTGTCTTTTCGTACGATTGTGCTTAACCCGTGATCTTCAATGAAACTGTTGTTCGATGCTTTATCGACGTATCTGGAACAATTTTACATATTAACTGGTTTCTATCATACACAGTACGTGTTTTGCTGTACACTTTTTCCACGGACAGTCCTTTTTTACACATAAAAAGTGCACAACCGCACACTGTTCTTGTGTACACTCCTGCAACACATCTGCCTTCTTCTTCCGACTGCACTGAGGTGTCCTCAAACACTCTGGAGCCACTGTAAATATTTCATTGGGAACGCTTGCGACGTCCACTGTATAGTCCCGACTTAGCACCCAGTGACTTTCTTCTGTTTGGGCCCCTGGAACCTGATTTGAGTGGCCAACAATTTGGATATGATGCAACAGCAGTCAAAAGACATTTTTGTCACTGTGTTTCAATGACTTGTAAAAAAATCCGGATAGCGTCTAAAGACACAGGATGAATATGTGGTAAAGTGAAATGAATTTTGGGAAGTTACTTTGGGTAATATTGCCCCAGTCTCATTTTGCGATTACTTACCGACTTTCCCTTGTGTTCTTTGTGAGCCAACACCAATCTGTCATGTTTGTTTAGCAACGATTGCTTCCTCGACTGTTGTATTCTATTTAATTTCCTTCCCAGTACACTTTCTATCTGTCAAATTTAACTGCTTACCTAATTTTGGCATTACCTGCTACGGAGTAAGAGTAACAATTTTTGTATTCTGTGTACACACATTTAATATGTCCTCCGGTTTAAGCACAATTTCTTGCATTTAAAACAAGTGCAAGGCACAAAACACAAATAACGAGACAGGGTTTTCCATTACAGAGGGTTAGTTTTCAATTAACAGACATTTAGTTAAAGATAATGGTGTGTGAGGGGGAGAGGGTGTATATATAACAGCGGCGTGGCAAATTACTTTTCCCATCAGTATGCAGGGGAGAGGGGGTATATATAACAGGGGCACAGCAAATTACTTTTCCCATCAATATGCGTATAAAAAAGAAGAAAAAAAAAAAAATCTCAGCAACAATGAAGCAGGAATAAGAACTGTGAGGTTATATTATTAAGGAAAGTGAAGATAAATATACCCAACTGTAATCAAATTTTAAAGGAAGGCGACAAAAAAAAAATAAAAATATCCCATAAACACAAAAGGCACAATATTTCAGGCTATGCCCTTGTTTATCAAACTAGTAACATGTGACTGATCTATCCCAAACACTTGCAGTCAACACACTAGTGTTTTTTTGTGAATGACAATCAAGGTGTGCTGTACTGTTTACGGGGACATACGCCTCTCAATCAGTGAAGCATGGTGGTTTATTCACTGACACGTTTCTTCAAAGCTGAATGTTCAGATTCCACTCAGTACGAGTGAAGAAACTGTTACGTTTCTTCTATATGAGGCACTCTGACTAAAACAAATACTTGAACTGCCACTTCATTCAATACACATTGCCACATAAAAAAAAACTTTTACTTTCAAATATGTTATATCTACCTGTATACTTTACACACATCAGCAAAAACACAGTGATAGTGAAAATACAATTAGGAAATACAATAAGGATATGGAAAACAAACCCTTCACTAACCACAGGGCCAAAAAAATATACAATTTAAAATATTTGTGTATAAACCTAAACTGAGGCAAAGGATCAGTTTTGAGTATACAAAGACCTATAACCTGACTGTGTCTAAAATCACAAATTGATTACGTTTTATACCAAAATGTTGTAAAGCTATTCACTTTTGAGTGTTTGTCATGAACCTGTTGCCGTCGTAAGTCATGAGAGACGGATTCACCATAACTATCATTCCTTAATTGTATACGTTATGACTATTGATGAGATTGCAACCAAATAAGAGGCACAAATGACATTTGTTTTGTACATATTTGAAATCCATTCTTTTACATCGACTATAGCAATACGTACCAAAGCCGAGTGGTGGACTGCGGTCGGGTCTGGCCCGGAAAAATCCCCAGAACAGACCAGCGAGAGGCAGTCCGACACAGGCCGCACCCAGGGAGAGCAGCGAGCTGCAATGCAGCCTACGCAGCAGCAGCACCGAGCAGGAGGTGGCGAGGCAGTACACGGCCAGCCACGACCAGCTCACGGCGGCCAGGGGGCCGGGAGACACGTGACCCACCAGCGCAGACCACTGCACACTCAGCTCAGACTGCTGGACACACAGAGAACCACACCAGAATCAGCAGCAGCACCGAGCAGGAGGTGGCAAAGCAGTACACGGCCAGTCACGACCAGCTCACGGCGGCCAGGGGGCCGGGAGACACGTGACCCACCAGCGCAGAACACTGCACACTCAGCTCCGACTGCTGGACACACAGCGAACCACACCACAATCAGCAGCACCGAGCAGGAGGTGGCGAGGCAGTACACGGCCACGACACGGCGGCCAGGGGGCCGGGAGACACGTGACCCACCAGCGCAGACCACTGCACACTCAGCTCCGACTGCTGGACACACAGAGAACCACACCAGAATCAGCAGCACCGAGCAGGAGGTGGCAAAGCAGTACACGGCCAGCCACGACCAGCTCACGGCGGCCAGGGAGCCGGGAGACACGTGACCCACCAGCGCAGACCACTGCACACTCAGCTCCGACTGCTGGACACACAGAGAACCACACCAGAATCAGCAAATCAGCACCGAGCAGGAGGTGGCGAGGCAGTACACGGCCGGCCACAACCAGCTCACGGCGGCCAGGGGGCCGGGAGACACGTGACCCACCAGCGCAGACCACTGCACACTCAGCTCCGACTGCTGGACACACAGAGAACCACACCAGAATCAGCAGCACCGAGCAGGAGGTGGCAAAGCAGTACACGGCCAGCCACGACCAGCTCACGGCGGCCAGGGAGCCGGGAGACACGTGACCCACCAGCGCAGAACACTGCACACTCAGCTCTGACTGCTGGACACACAGAGAACCACACCACAATCAGCAGCAGTACTGAGCAGGAGGTGGCGAGGCAGAACCTGGTCAGCCACGACCAGCTCACGGCAGCCAGGGGGCCGGGAGACACGTGACCCACCAGCGCAGACCACTGCACACTCAGCTCCGACTGCTGGACACACGAGAATCACACATCATGATGCGGCATCACCTGGACAGCCAAGAACTAACTGACTCCGGCCGCAGAAGCCTGCAATTACAGAAATTCACAAATTGCAATCAGCTTGAAGGTATTTGGTTTTATTGCCACTTCTATTATTTTTAGGCTATAATAAATTAAGCAATTCACCATACACATTTCCTGAATATAAATATCTGTGTTTCTTGCTACAGTGTGTGCTTCAAGCTGGTTTTGTCAATATGGTAGTAATAGTAATTTTCACCAACAAGGGTTTGATTTTAAAACGAGATTTATTCTCTTATTACTGAGTCGAGAACATGAGCAGCGCTGCATCAGCCGAGCATTCAAGAGGAAGTGTGTGTGAATCCCTGTCTAGCCAGAAATCTTCAGTTTCCTGAAATCATTCCAGGTGAATTCCACC
>JARYHS010005557.1:3822172-3929991 GCA_031002005.1 Vandiemenella viatica | reverse complement strand
CCTGCCACCTGGGGGCCGTAGTATTTTGCCCGTCCTGCCACCCTGTGTGTTTCACTTGCAGAGACTCTGCGGAAGTACCCTCCGAGTCCGAACCTGGTGCGCGTGGCGACGCAGCTGTACGACCTGCCTCCGCCGCACCCCAGCCAGGACTCGAGCCTGCCCTTCGTGCGGCTCGACCCCGGCGTGCGCGTCATCGTGCCCGTGTTCGCGCTGCAGCGCGACGAGGCCTACTTCCCCGAGCCGGACGACTTCCGGCCCGAGAGGTTCCTCAAGGGCGGCGAGGGAGGCATCGCCGAGGGTGACTCCCCGGCCAGGGCGTCGCAGGCGTACATGCCCTTCGGAGACGGGCCCAGGATCTGCATCGGTGAGTATCAGCACCGAGGACTGCGGGTGCCAAGATGGGGCAGTGAGTTGATCAGGATGAATAGTGAAACAGGAGGCACTGAATAGGATTGGCTGGAATCTAATGACGATGGCCGGATATTCCGGTTTTCATGAATCGTCGATGTCGAGGCATTTAAAGCCGGGAAGGGATTGGCTGGAAAAAAGCGAGAAACGTTTCGATCGTGAAGTAACTCCCCCAGTTTTCACCAAAAATGATTTAATAAAACTGTAGAAAATCCAAATCTACCGATATTAACAACCCACCCATCAGGCTCGCTGACCGGATGTAACAGCTCACTACAGTGCTATAACTTCTCGATTTCGGCCAAAGACGAAAAATATGGAAGGAAGAATTTGATGACCAGCTTTTTGTTTGAACAGAAATTAGCTGCCCGAGAGATTTTTCAGTTAATTTTTCATCCCTACTCCCCAGTTATTACACAAGCTCAGAAACTTTCGAACAAGGCTATGTGCCTCGTCGTTATTTCCAGTAGAGAAAGCCTCGAGCAATGCTAGAACACATATATAATCCTCGCCTATGTACAGTAATGAACATAAAGAAACTGCTTGATATTATTTTGTGTTTTTAATCAATTCAATTTATACTTAGATAATACACAGTCCAGTCGCATTAATGATGCCACCAGTTTATAGCAATAATAATCACCCACTACAGTTCGGACCGTTACAACATAGGAAAAAAGACTTAATGATATTCTGGAAGGAATGTGGAGCTATGCCAATGCCAGATATGCAGAATATATCATGAGGCGTCAACGGACTACCTTATTCAACCATCCCAGCATTAACCTGGAATGAACTGGGAAAACCCTGATCAAGATGGCCAACGCGATTCCTTAAGACAAACTCCTGCAGAATTCTCTAGCGCGATATTCCAATCCCTCAACGCTCTTGCGAAAAATGAGTATAGAGAAGAATCGGTTATGGTCTTGCTTTATCTTATGTAATTTTCTGTTATTTTTCGATATGAATGTTGGTGAAATAAATATGTCATGAACTTCCAAAATAGCTTCTCTGGACAGCAATGGTGTGTCAAGCCAAGTCCTTCAACATCGCTTTCCTTTTATGTAACACAGCCCTGTTACGAACTGGGTAGCTCCTCTCCAGTGCCTCTATTTACCCTCGCAAAGAAGAACAATATCCTAAGTGAGGTCAAACTAGTGCTTTGTAAGAAGCCAATTTTTCTTCCGTCGTTCACTGTTTTAAAGTACGTCCTAGGAAATGAGGCAATGTGATTTGATTTCCAGTATGTTCATTCCACAACACACTGTTTTCAGAATCTACCATACTAAGGACTGTGTCATTAATTGGATACTCAAAACTAAATGGTGAAAGCTTTTTACTTGCATGTTTATACTTTTAGCATTAGCTCCAGCTGTCAGTCTTCGCAATATCAACATCAGCTTGTAACAGAGCACAGTCATAGTGGGTTTTAATTTTGTGATAAATAACAGCATCACCGGAAAACAGCCTAATTTTCCCTTGCGCCACGTCGCACGAATGAGTGATGTGTGCGAGAAATGGGAGGGGTCCTATCATACTTCCCTGAGGGACTCCCGGCATCACTTCAGTCAGTAATAAACGTTCACCATTGAGAACTACACATTGGGTTCCCTCGTTCAGTCTGAAAATGGTACAGTCATAAAATTAAAAAGTAACCTAATATGAAGCACAGTGTCAAAAACTATTTTAAAATATAATAAAACTAAGTCAAATTGAGATTGTTCACCCATTATATGGATCAAGTTGTAAATTAAAAGTGCAAGTTGTGTCTTGCAACATTAGCCATTTCTGAATCCAGGAATAACGCGCAATGTGCCGCACAACAAGGATGGTACATCATAGAAAACTGGACAAGATTGTACAGAAGGGGCATTCTTGAATCTACAGTAAATCAATGACTACTACAAATATTTTGTATACAAATAAAATCTTCTCGGATAACTGGCCGAGTTATTCTATCGATAAAACACGACGTTTCGGCGGTCACAACTCTGCCGCCAATGTCAAGTGACTTGAGTTGTAACCGGTCTGTAAGTATCCGAATTTTCCGAAAGTAAACGTATACAGTCTTATAAAATGATGCAACATAATAATGAGAAGTCGTATACTCGCCACTCTTCAATTTTTCATTTACTTCATTCTTTGAGTCAGCGATTTTAAGACTGCGATGTAGTTCGTGGCTGCACTGTATTGTACTAGTCGAGTACCAGCGAGGATTCGTCCCACGCAGCACCCGAATAACAGACCGAGCCTGCTGTCAGGCTCGAGCTCGGTCCTCCGCACTGTAGTTTCGGAATATGGCCGGCAGAGGTCGCTCTGGCAGTGACAAATCGACCGAGCCTGGACAGCATTTGCACGAATCTAATGAGTAACATTTAAATGATCTAAAATTCTGCAAGGTATTGAAGTTACTGAGATCCGGCTTTAGTTTTAGTATCATCAACATGCGCACTCTGAACCTTGATAGCAGTGTTTTTGTCGTGTGCAGGTCAGCGGTTCGGCGTGGTGCAGGCCAAGATGGCGCTGGCGGCGGTGCTGTGCGAGTTCTCCGTGTCGCCGAGCAGTCCGCTGACGGTGTACCCGCCGAGGCTCGACCCCAGGGCCATGGTGACGGCGCCCCGCGACGGCGTCTGGCTCACCTTCACCGCCGCAGGCACAGGGGACGCCTAACCAGCGGACACGTCACTCCAACAGGCCGCGGTGCCAGCAAACACGTAGCTCGCGACTAACAGACTCTCGGGGTGTGCCGCGTTGTTGCCATCCTACAGCCTTTGTCGGAGATGCTGTTTATAGAAACGAGCGCCAAGCATCGCAGAGCAAAAGGCCACTATCTTAGTTGATTTTGGTATTCTTTACAATTTCTGCTGCCTGCTTCTACAAACCTGTACAAGACGTCAACTTATCCCGTCACACAAATGTGCCTAAAAAATTCACCTGTCTGCCATAAATACAAGGTATCACTGACCAGATTGGGAAAATGTTAAAGCCGATGGAGGCGCGAATAGTGTATAAGGCTCACTGCAAACTAGACCAGTCATTAACCAGGTTAAAAGACAGATTACACCCACACCAGCTTATGGGTGTTTACGAAATCCCCTGCAGCTGTGGCAGTGTATACATCGGAGAGACAGGTCGCACAGTGGCGGAGAGACTTAAAGAACATATCCGCCACTACAAATATAACAACAGCGACAAATCCGCCGTCGTTCGCCATGCTATTAACACCAGGCTCGAAATAAAATTTCGAGACGCGAGGCTGCTGTGGAGAGCAGACCAGTGGTGGCCTCGACGGGTGAAAGAGGCAGCAGACATTTTAAAGAATACGAACAACAATGAAGATAGCGGCCTTTTACTATACGATTCTTGGGGCTCGTTGCTATGTCAACATAAACAGTATCTCTGACGAAGCGTAAAGGATGGCAGCCGAAAGCTCGGGTTATGAAATGAACAATGCGGCATACCCTGAAAATCTATTAATCACGAACAAAGATGGCTGCCGAAGCCTCACGAATGCAAAGTTGTTTACAACACTACAGCAGGAATAAACCTGATACCAATGTTCATAAAATAAAGTGTATTTACACATATCTGAAGACTCTGTAAGACAGAACTTCCAACAATGGGAAGCTATGGTGCTGTCCCCGCACTAGCCCGCTTTTCTAGAGTTTTCATGTTTTAAGTAGGGTTTTCTTGGCATTATAATGCTAGGAATAAAAGTCAATACCATTACCATTGTTTGCACGGTTCTTATTATTTGAAATGGCTGTCACCCTCATACTGCTAGAATTTAAAATTCAATGACAGAACACTTTACAATGACACCAAATTGAAGATTTACTCACCTACTTAATATCAAGTTTCAATTAGCTCTCTTTTTACTAGCAATAGTTCAAATTCCTTCATGACCATTAATAATTTCTTTGTAAGTAATGTGATCTTCTTTTAAATTTCTACTGCAAATCTCTAGACTTAACAGTCTGACACTTCCTACTACTACTTGCAATCTTCCACCTCTTCCGCTCCACTATCCCGTCATTGAAGTTCAGCGATGATACACGTGGTGTCATATGCCAAACATACTTGACGACAGGTTCCAAATTCTTAAAAACCATCAAACTTTCACAAAAGATATAAAATAGATGTCATTAGCTTCTCAAGCTTATTGCTATACCGTCTAACATTTATTTACTTAAAAATTTAATATTTGTTCTTTCCCACACAACTGTACCAGTTGCCTTTCTTTGTTTGAACTATTTCTGTTCTCCACAATATTCCACCATACCTATAAAATCCGAAGGAAATAAATCCTTCAAAAGCCATAGGAAAATTATTACAAGACTTTAAAATTACGGAATTTACCCTTACAACATTAATTACCAAATATATGTTCTCCAACAGCTGGCTCTTCACAATATATGAATTACATATAGACTATGAAAGTTTTAATGATTTATATTGATTATTCCTGGCAAAGTTTAGCCCGAAGATCTTAGCATCTCCTATGCTTAACATTGATAATATATCCCAACTCATTAAACTAGAGATGTTCTGGGCATGGAATTCCATTATTCCTCTACATTTATATCTTAATAGTGTAATTTGAAAGAATGTTCATGCTTCACTCAGTTCGTACCACTCTGTCAAATCCCAGAACGTCCGCCACAAATCGCCTTCTGGTTTGGCCATTCCTTCTCTTTCTGTCCATAGCAGCTCATTCAAAATGTGTCGAACAACAGCCGATTTAGTTGGTGTAGCGTGTCGCAGGTATCATTTGATTCTTGTTTCAACTGATCGCCCTGTTTTTCCCATCAACAGCAACACGCATCATTAGACCAACCCGACTCCATGGCTACGCACTGTACGAATGAAATGAAATCATTTCCTAAAACTCTGACCATTCTCTCTCGCTGTGTGATATTGAGAACACCTTTCCAGAAATGTTAGCAACTCAAATACCACTGGTACAAGGTGTCAATTCCATGACAAGTAACTTTCAGTCGCACTACACGTGTATTAACTAAGAGCAATACAATTCTTCCTGGTGCGTTAGTAAACTGTTGATAATCAAATTACAGAACTCAGGCTTTCCAGAAATGGTAGTGAACTAATTGTAATAGATCCATTAATATGAGCACCTCATTTGTAGAAAGCACTTTTTAAACATTCTGTGTATACAGGTGTATGTGTATATATATGAATGGTGCCACCATAATTAAAAGTTGTACTCAATCATACTCAGCCAAAGATATGAAAGCAAATGTACCTTTACCGGTATAAAGGTTCAGCCTGTGCTGATAATGTTCACATGTAAATGTACTTAACAATCATTGTAATGTAATTTTATTTTGTATTTTAACACTATTTTTCTATTTCTGTCAACTACCTCTTTGGAAACTGGACCAAAGATATAACTCTAACAATCAGTGTGAATACTCTTATTTATTAATAATTTCGAATAAAACATTCTTCACAATTCTATGTTCAATGATCAGTTTTATTAAAACCTTGCTGCATTACAAACCAATGAAAAACTGATTCCAAGAAGTTTTTTTTTAGGTCCCAATTGCTCAAATAAAATATTAAATAGCACCATAGAACATATTAATCAAAAATATTTTATAATATTTTTGATCTTCGAGAATAGTCACAAATAATTAAATATGCTAAATATTTATAATTTGTTTTAGCCTCAGTATAAAATATATATACACAAAAATAAACTCAAACAAACCAGATTCAATTTAGAAATAAAATACTTAATGCTCAGAAAAACTGAAAAAATGTTTTTTACTACACAGTAAAGCTTCACAGGTGAGTCTGCATTGGCTGACTTCAGTTTGGGGCAACAAAATACATAATGCTGAGAAAAACTGAAAAAATGTTTTTTCCTAGGATGTAAAGCTTCATAGATTGATCTGCATTGGCTAACTTCAGTTTGGGGCAAAACATACAAGCACGATGTGACATTCCCTCTGGTATGAAAAATGATAAAGATGCACAATTAATTGTTTAGTATATAGTTATAATTTCAGTTATTATTCTAGAATAATTAATTTCTTTGGCTCTAACTTCAATAGGTGTCTATATTTTAAGAAATAGAAATGAAAAATATAAGGTATTAGTAAGACAAACATAAATAGCGATTGGGAAACACAGTTAATACAACCTGTTTATTGGAGCGTGGTGTTTTTGAAGTCAGTTTCATAACCGTTCTACATGGTAAAGATACAAAAGTTAACCATTATCAGAACACAGTCGCCATGGTGTGAAGCAAAATATTTATGGAAATCGGATTAAATTGAATTAACTGTGGTGTTCAAAAAGCTGAATACCTGCTTAGTTTATCAGCGGGTCGTTTATTCAGTGGCAATGAAATCAATTATTTATTTTTATTTTTACAGCTTAATCAATCCTTGTTTCAGGATGTAGCCTCTTTAAGCTAGATGAGCTATATTTTACAAGTTAATGCCACATAATTTTGTTCCAGTTCCTTCCAGGCTGATTGATCTTGAGCCACCCTCTTCCAGTTTATGCCTGTTACTCATCGTATGTGTATATCCCAATCATCCGGGGGTCTTCCTCTCCATGAAATTAAATATAAAATAACAGTCTGGTCTGATGGGGAAGAAAAGGTACTCATTAGAAAGTTAATGTAGAAAGAGAGGGGGAAAATTCTTACTGAAGGTAATAAAAGGCTTATGGAGAAACTTAAAAAAAAATCATAGATTAAATTCAAAAGTTTTAGCCCTAAACCAGAGGTACTCAAATGTTTTTGTCTTGTATACTAGCTACTGAAATAATTTTTCCATAGACTCCCCTTCTCTGCCTAAACTCCAAATATGAAAGAAATTTCATGCAAATTGTTGGAGCCGTTTCCAGGATACCTAATAAAAACAAGAATTGCTTGTTCAAAGATATAAGATAGGCATCTTCAATGCATGTCATCACATACAGGACCAACAAAGACAGTTACACAGAATGTTTGATTCCTTATGCAGAAGGGGCCGAGACATGGAATGCTGTTGGCGGGAATTCCATTGTGGATCTGTTATTACGAGGCGTATTTTTTAAGTAAGTACCGTTTTGTACTCCGTGGCTGCAGCGCTACAGTCGGCGTTCCGTGCATGCGCACTGGGTACCTGCATCTCTTGCCTACGCACTGACGCCATTACAGTCTAATTCTTCCTTGTTTACGTTGTTCACTGAGTGTTTAAGATGCCTCCGATAATCGTGAGTCCCGCCGACTGTGAAGTACGGGCTGTTATAAGATTTCTTTGTGCTAAAGGCCTAAAACCGATCAATATTCATCGTGAAATCTGTGCAGTTTACGGACAAAACATTATGAGTGATGGAATGGTGAGAAAGTGGGTGAGAACATTTAAAGATGGCCACACAAATGTGGATGATGAACAACGGAGTGGGCGTCCTTCGGTCGTTAATGAAAGTTTGGTGCAGAAAGTGGACAAAAAGGTGAGAGAAAACAGACGCTTTACGATTTTCTCCTTGTGTGATGACTTTCCTAATGTTTCTCGTAGTATTTTGTATGGCATTGCGACCGAGCACTTGAATTACCGAAAATTGTGCTCACGTTGGGTACCGAAAATGTTAACAGTTGTGCACAAACCCAAACGTTTAGACTTTCCTTGAGCGGTACCACAACGATGGTGATGATTTCTTAAGCCAAATTTTTACGGGCGATGAGACATGGGTGGCCTACATCATACCTGAATCAAAGCAACAGTCCATGGAATGGCGGCATTCAGATTCACCCAAAAAAGTGAAGTTCAAGCAAACGATTTCTGCCCGGAAAATCATGTGCACAGTTTTTTGGGACAGAAAAGGAGTATTGCTTGTGGAATTTCTGCCTCGTGAGACAATCAATGCAGCAGCTTATTGTGAGACATTGTACAATCTGCGCCGTTCAATCCAGAACAAAAGACGTGGCAAGTTGAGCAAGGGCAGCTTTTTGCTGCATGACAATGCCCGTCCACATGTGGCTAATCAGACCAAAGATCTCATCACATCTTTTCGATGGGAAACTCTAGATCATCCTCCATACAGTCCTGATCTGGCGCCCAGTGACTACCATCTGTTCCTGCACTTGAAGAAACACCTGGGCGGTCAGCGTCTTGAAGACGATAACGAAGTCAAAACAGCTGTGATGCAGTGGTTAACAAGTCAGGCGGCAGACTTCTATGAGGAGGGTTTTCAAAAACTGGTACTACGTTATGACAAGTGCCTCAATATTGAAGGGAATTATGTAGAAAAGTAGTGTAAGGTACAGGCTTTCATGTAAAAATAAAATTATTGAGATATTTTTGAATGTCTTTTTTTAATTTCAAAATGGTACTTACTTAAAAAAACATGCCTTGTAATTCTGAAACTATGTGAGGCCCAATATTTATTAGACATTTTTATCTTATTTAATGCAGTCTATCACCTCCTACAATATTTTACACTTTTCTTTTTAACACTCGGTATACTAATCACCGTACAAGTGTTTTGGTCGACTATAGAAAGCAATCTAGGGTTCCATACGCTGCACATATACTGCATTCGACATGTGTCTCACGGCATACTTAGTTTTTCATCTGTCCTGTAGAAAGCGGTTAAGGGCTCCATTTGTTTCATATACAGTGCATTTGACATACATGTATATTGTTGAATATAACCGAAACATCACCAAGTAACTGCAAAAAAATGATTGCTAACCCACACACGAGATCATTTGTTATTAATGAAGCATATAAGCCAAAAACATTCAATCCTTAAAGGGCGGTAATTACAATATTACAAATAAGAACTCAGTTTTCCTTGGCGTTGAGAATATAAAAATTGCTCTTGGTGTTGAATAGCCGAGTTAAATTAGTGTTACAATTAAATTTATCATTACACAATATTTCGGCGATATGATTTGCTGATGCAAGTCTTCTGGTGAAATGCGGTCGAGAACATGGGATGTTGAGCCAGCCCTAGTGTTGCAAATGGAAAAAAAAAAAAGTTTCTTTTATTCAGATTTGTGAAGAAAAAATGTACGCACCCTTGTTTTTTTTAAAAAAAATTGTTTTTTTTTTTCTTTTCAGAAAACAATATATTTGATAAATTAAAGTTTTATTTACGGAACTTACATTTTAAATGTGTGTTTTAAATCTTACTATATCATATAATGTCTTACATAATGATTCGTAAATTTTATTCATCCTCTATGTCAGTACCACATTCACTAGTATCAGTACTACCAACACTAGTTCAGCCAGAGTCGGAATTTTCTGTTTCTTATTCTGTCTGCTCTAGATCCATAACTTCAGAAATAGTTATACGCAAAAGCTTTTGAGATTGCAATTTTAAATTGTGAGCAAAGTACACACTGTGCATAAAGACTGCGCCAATAGTTCTGTATTAAGGTCTTTTAAGTTTGAATTTAAATCTATTTTCACACAAAATAGGAGCTTGGTTTCTTTTCAATCGTTGGTTTACGCCAACAGTTGCAAGGAGATGATTCATAATTACTGACAATTTAATTACTCAGTATCACTATACGCAGCGAGTTTAACAACTATACGAATATAAGGAAAGCACAATAAGTAATAAAAAGAGGCAAAAAACCGTAGATAAATATAATTTTTTTTGAAAAGATCCGTAGGTTTACAGATAAATTCGCGGCGCTGGCAGCACTAGTTCAAATAGCGAGTATCAATCCAAACAACGGGGAACGGGGATTCCTTTTGCGCAACCTCGCCTTTTTGGGAAGTCTCCATGGGCGTATCCAGCGAGGGGCAGAGGGGGGCTGCTGCCCCCCCCCCCTAGAAGAAAAATTAAGTTGCCTTCAGTACGCTTCGACGAGTGAAGAACTAGTTCAGGAGCACTTTGGGAGAGAAAGATTGACTGGATTATGTCTGATGAGTGTGCATCGAAATTTCGTGAAAGAGCACCATGAGATATTGACAAACAAAATAATTGAAATTGAAAATCCGAGACAATGTTTACATAAAAAACTAACTGACTTACGATCTTAATTAACTACATAGTAGGTCCTTAGATTAAGTAGTTGGGTTACTATATTAATCAATGATAAAAATAGTTTCCTGAATAGGTTTGAGTTTGATTTTGTAATGTCATGTTTCAGTCACCCACCCCACTTCCTCGAAACCAAAATTAGTTGCCCCCCCCAGTTCAAATCCTGCCCCCCCTCTAGTTCTGATCCTGGATACGCCCTTGGAAGTCTCCGTTTGTAAAAGAAAACTTCAGTCAATGTTGCCAACATTTTTGTATTTTTTTTTCCTACTGAACCAGAAAAATATAGTAGATTTAAAAATTAAGATAAGTACTTAGTATAAACTCTAAAACAGTCATAATAAACGATAAATGCCTTAAAAATTTGGAATTTAGTAGTTATGAAAAAAAAACATGTCCCAGAAAAAAAACACGTTTTTTTTCACTCTTTTTTTCAAGTCAGAAAAAAAACGATGTTTTACAACACTAGCCTGCTCAGACCCCTGCTGAAATTTATGGTGAAGGCTTTGTCTTCCGATATTTCCTTCAAACGCGCGATGACTTTCAGCCCAACTGGTACAGGCCATGTGAACAGGGGCATCGAATCAAGCCGTGGCTCCATCATGGCATCGAATCAAGTTGCGACGAGACTTGAC
Source organism: Vandiemenella viatica (assembly GCA_031002005.1). NCBI lineage: Eukaryota > Metazoa > Arthropoda > Insecta > Orthoptera > Morabidae > Vandiemenella > Vandiemenella viatica. The sequence continues at coordinate 3,918,934 of JARYHS010005557.1, read as the reverse complement.
CCCTGCTACAACTGGTTCCAGAGCCAACCTATCACAGCGTAGCAGTATGAGTCTGGTCTGGCTCAACATCATCCCATGTTCTTGACTGCTCTTTATCAGAAGATGGTGTCAGTGAATCAGATCGCAAAAATATTGTGTAATTATAACACTCATTTAACTAGGCTAGTCACCCGAGAACATTATTTATATAATAGTATTACACAGAGATAATATGTGGAAAGACACAATGTGTTTAGGTAGAACTTAGAGCTACTATCACAAGTATTAATGCAGATAAGTTTCAGTTAGTCAAATATGAAACAAATGTTATAATCTTGTTTAGGTGCACAAAAGAAACTGCTGCTCAGTACTCAACTGCTGCAGCACAAGTTTCACAGGAGGTTTACAGAAGTGATAAAGCCCACCTCATCGACTGTGTTCCTCTGGGCACTCTACATCAGTCAGACACATTTCCTTTGTTATAACTCCCTCCCCTGCAACGGTGGTTCCACCACGGTCATTGCCGGCGTAGCTTCCTTTCACTTGGCTAAGCTGACACCAGTTCAAGGGGGTGTGCATCAGTTCTACCTGCATTCTGTGGTTTTGCTTTCCATTTTCGTATCATCTGCTTGGCACTTTCAAAGTGTCTCAATGTTTTGACAAACTTTAATCTATCTTAAAATGGTCAAATTGTGTGCCATAGCATACTTGTAATGGCCCTTGGGATTTTCGGGTAAAACTGGGCAGTAGTTATCAGGCCAGTTGCAACAGCGAAAGAAAACAACTGCAGATGATGGAATGTGGCTATGCAGCGCACAATGGCCAAGGAAGCAGGTCGGGTGGCAGCAAAAATATGCTGAAGCATGGTGTCATTTGGAAGAAAATGGGAGCGGAGCAGGAGCCACGATTGGTGAAGAATCCACCCTACCACTTGTCCTACGGTGGGAGGCAGTCATCAAAACCCGGGTGCACCGAGGGGGGAGGGGGGGCTCACTCGGAGTCGATCGTGTCGCTCAGGTGTTAGCAGTAGACAACAGCCGTCAACCCCAGCCGAGTCATCAACGGGTGCAGCCAGGAGCCTACGCCAGCAACAACAATTCTAACAGGTGGGATGAAGCCACTAGGGAATCATTTCTGGGATGCCATGCAATAGAACCAAACACTAGATGACTTACATGCTGAAGGGAGCAAGGAGAATAGGAATGATTAATTATGTATATAATCCTGGTGTAAATAAGGTTGTAAATGTGTGTATATCCTTACTGAGAGTATCATATATAAGTATCACCACTCACATGACAAAGAGGCTTACCTGCGTTTTGATATACCTCTCGGGAAGTGGCAGAGCGGAAGAAAAAAGATTCACTGGTCCACCACGTACTTTATGAAATAATTATATTTTTCTTCAGTTCATAAGGGATTGTGCATAAACTACGTGGCTCGGTCTAGGGGGGGGAGGGGTTGGCTGGAAAGCTACGCTTTGCTACGTGGGGGGAGGGGGTTCTGAGCCAGGCCATGAGCTTTTCTTTCATATTATTTCTCACAATTAAAATGAGATACAGAACACACAGAAGCGTATAAATATTTATATTCGTCATTTAATTATCCCCGTATGTAATTTATGATAGTCTGACAAGAGAAAACAGTATAAAATGTCTTCTGGAATCAATATGGAAAAAAGCTACATGCTACGTGGGGGGTAAAGACAAAAGCCACGTAAGGCTACGTGGGGGGGGGGGGGGGGGGGGGTTCACAGGAGGCCAAAATGGAGCTACGTGGTTTATGCACGCTTCCTAAGACAAACAAGTGGGGCTCGGTCTCCAAGGCCACACGGTGAACACCGATTCGCCGTTTCATTAGCTGACCAATCGCGTCCCTCCCCCGCCATGCACAGGCAGGAAAGATGCCGACTAGTATACCCTTTCAATTGTTTACTGTCGTATGCTTGCAGTATTCTATTTGTACTAGTAGTTTCATACTGGACAGTTTTAATCTTGATACAAATTCTTGGAAAACGTATTTACGTCAAAAATATTTGCAAGAACTGGACAAACTAGAATATAAATAAAATTGCACATGAAATACTGTACCATCATGAAGGATAGTTGTTTGGCTACTGTTAGTGGTCTCGTATATTAATAACTCAACAACTACTGAGTAAATAATCAGTATTTCTGTACATAATAGTCATGATAAAACTCTCCCTATACAAAAGTGCAGGCATCGAGTGCTATTTTTAGCACTACCAGGCACAAACTAATAGCAACCAGAATCAATAACAAAATGTAGTAGAAATAATAAAAAAAATACATGACACTAAGCTTATTTGTTGAAGAAAAAACAAAAAGAAAAGAGGACAAAGTGCATTATAATGCAGCAAAACACAATTTTATGTGCTGATAAATTGCAATAACACAATCAAATTTTTTTAATATTTTCAGCATTTTTTACTATCCTACTTTGGCTTTTAAGCTTTGTCTTCTTAGCTCTGTTCCTTTCCGCATTTGTTTTGTCATGCATATTATATTACAGTGTTACTTCCTTTGTGATTATTTGGAATAATCCTCCCACTTCTTCCTTAACCTTTATTTTTAATTATATATATATATATATATATAGTCTATATATATTCTTTGAGGCAGTCTCCAGCTGCGCCCACCTCTCATAATGTTCTCTCGTTGACCAAGGGTTTTTTCCCGAAAATTTCTTTATGTTTGTGTCTTTTCTGTGCGTTCGCGTCCAAATTCCATCATCTAAAGGTAAGTGGTGGCTCATTTCCCTATCCTAATTTGATTCCTTTCCGCTACTTAGCGTCTTTTATTTCATTGTTACTATTATTTTATTTGCAGATAAGCCCATTAGGACTATGCAAATTACTCAGAAGCGTTTGTTACTATATATATATATATATATATATATATAATGCAATATGTTTACTTATATTATCTGACTATTTTCCACTTCTTTTAGCGTTTAGTGTAGATATATCAATCTTTTCCCAATAGCTTTATCTCAGGTTTGAACATTGGTATTTCATTACAATATTCCATCCTCCTCTGTTATGCTATAGTTCCACCGACAGATAAATTTAACATTTCTACTGTTTTAGGTGAATTTTCTTTTACCATACTGTTATCGCACTTATAATGAGATACTTTGCTATTAAATTTTCTTTTGTTTGTGTGTGTGAGCGCGCATGCACGCCTCGATGGGAGGGGCAGAAATGAAAAATCAATGACAATAATTATTTCAGTGTATTTTACACAATACATACATGTTGTACAACATACATATAGATAGATATATAGAATAAAACAGCAGCAGAAACAACAGCACAACCATCAGTTTACAGGGACGCACAATTAGAAATATAATTATATTCTCTGTGGTTTACATAATAAAATAAACAGTCTTATTCATTTAAATCAACTTTATGTTTCAAAAGAATCATTTCCCCACGAAATGCTTTTGAGCAAGAAACTAAAACAGCAAGCAATGCAGGACGAGTTTGTTTCTTTGTTTGGCAAGGCACCGACGACACGACAGGTCTGGGTAACAAGTTGCTTCATATTGAAGAAAAAGTACAACGGTTTTTAAGCTAAAGGCTTCAGAACCAACAATATACAAACGGGTCTTTTTTATGTGTCAACTGACTTTTAAATACAGTACAAAGTTAGAAAGTTTCAAAATTGTATAATAAAAAGTACTTTACCGATAAGGTTAATTTCAGAAAATGGTACAAGGCAACAATAATATAATGGAGTCCCGTTAAAGCAGGAATCTGCAGAAATAAAATTCCAGAATCAGTATATTCTATGGCACTATACAGGGTAAGACAACAAAAAACACATACGTATCTTTTAGAATTTGGGTTAACAATAGCAGCACTGCCCGTGGAATGCAACAGAAAATCTGCAGTCACCACTTGTATTCATTTTAAAAAATAGCATCAAAATAGTTTGCATCCAGTCAATAAAAAATTCGTGCTCAAAAAGCGCGTGCCTAAAAATTGTAACTTCACAACCATAGCAAAAGACTTCAATTAAATACAGGGCAGACATTTAAAAAACACTCTACCATTACTAAACATCAAACACCAAGATCAGATGCCACTACGAGTGAAGTGGCGCAAAAAATTCTAGGTGGCCATTTTGTATAGAGGTTAACTGACAAAATGGCTGCCATATAAATGACCTACTACCACATGTTGAAATGCCTATTGCAGAATACAGACATATCTCATAGCTTCTAATACTATAGTAGGTAACATCAGAAAACAAAAATGGGATATGATATACATTTATAAATCGTACAGAAAATAGAATCAGTGACCAAGAAAGTACAAATCTCAAATAGAATTACCAAAAAGCAAGCCAAAACGGCTTGTGTATAAAATACAATGCCCGGATACTAAGATAAACAGACACCAAATACATTTAACACTTACACAGAGGCAGTTTGGCACAAACGAAGATACAACTACGTGTCTGCCAGAGAAGATATGTAAAGGTCGGGATACAAATGGACTCTCGATACAGACCTACGAAAATAAGTGTGCATCACGTAAAAAGCCACATTTACCTTGATCTCCACTTTACATCAGAAGTGTGGATTTCCATCTTTTTCACACAAAATGCAACAAAGTATTTCTCAGAATCTGTGAGGGTATTATTTGGCTCATATTTACCAAACCACAACACTTTGGTTATCCTTACGAAAAGTTTGTACCAGCTACTGTAGATCTGTATCAATGTTATAAGCTCGCCACAAACAAGTAACAGTATACATCAATACTAATACTCATTTTTACACATCCATAAATTCTGACCGAACAACTGAACTGTTACGAATTCTTTCATTTGCCAATCACAGCCTCAAAACTTATGGATCCTTCAACTTTGGTTCCTAACAACATTCATACAATAATAATCTCAATATGAATAATTTATGGTAGATGAAAATTATGGTAAATTTAATGGAGGACTGAGGGAAAAATATTCCTTAGACAATCTTTATGGGTGTCAAACAAAAGGCAACAAACTGGTGCTCCTCAATATTTGGATTTTCCATCTTATTGCAATTTGCGGAAGGTTATTGTGAAATAACATTATAAAAATATAATTTCCCTTTATTTCCAAAACTATTAATTCAAGAATTCTTCCAAAATTTGCAGTGACATGTAGCCTGCTAAAGATACAGGTAAAAATATAGGGATTTTTATGGAATTTACAAAATAAATAAATGGGCGATTTAAACAAATCTGATACTCCAACAAATAATTTTTATTATATAGAGAATTTAATCAGATAATAAATATAAAATGATAATACATTTTAAAAAATATTCCTGGGCTCATAATTTTTTCAAGGGTTCTTTTTATATATTTATATATAACATTTGGAACAATTTCAAAAATTAATAAAGAACTCTAATTCTTTTAAGCTTTTGCAAATTTTTAATGCATATAATTTAATTCACAATCTGTGTATGGAACTCTTGGACGGTGACAGTACTTCACAACTGAAAATTTAAATTTTTTTCCCCTTTTAATATTTGTTGTTAATTTTTTTTTAAATTGCTTACACAAATGTTCCAGCAGATTTATAGGGCAAACCAATTCGTGAAGTCTACATCCCAAATTACTTTCTGATTTTTCCGTAAAAATGCATTCCCCGACCAGATGGCTGAGAAATACTTTGCATGCTATCATCAATAATGTGACGAATAAAAGCGCTAAAACAACGATAGCCTCTTGGCAATGTCTTTGGCACAACCTGTAGCATATTTATGTATATATATAGATATATGTAATGGAGGGGAACTTTTGGCACGGAATAATTTTTTTATGCCACACAATGGTGGTTGTGGGAAGCAAGTTCGATGCTCAAATTCAGAATCAAGCACTGCACTCACAATTGTTGATATTTTACACCGCTATAACAGCATAGGAGCACTAATGTAAACAATACTTTCTTTGTTATGTAACTTTCCGAGGTCAAGCGTGAAAGGATCCCGGTATATAGCACTTACGTATGTAAGCTGATTAAAGTGACATTGTTGTACAAGCTATCCTCAAAAATGTAGGATTTCCCCCCTCCCCTATTACTATCAGAACCAACCAATCGACCAGGAGTTCACACTACCCTTTGTTCAGGTACCGTGACCTCTTCAAATTAACATCTCATAAATGCATTCTCAGAACACGGTTTTAAATCCTCTATTGCCACAGCACCAAATAATTACTCTGGCACACATTTCTGATACCAAAAGCTTAATCTCTTTAGCTCCTTTGTACTGAACTGCTCATCCAATTACAAGCCCAGTCAACTAAGGACACAGACACAATAAAGTTGTCATTTCATTGAGATGGGATGCAGGGCTATGTTTTCTTTGCGCCGACTACAAAAATCACAGACACAAGGTACAGTATTTCAATGATAATGGCACAATGACACAGACTCACAGGAATCATATGTAAGGGTGTGGAAAAATATTCTTTCATAGATAAGGGACTCACGGATTGGCATAAATTACCAAGGGACATGATGAATAATTAAACAAAAATGATGAAACATTCAAAATTAAAATTTGTTAAGGAAAAATAGAGAGACATACACAAAAGGGGACGAATGGGTGTATAGGAAAATTGCCACCAGAATGTGTGCAATTATTTTTAAATATATATGCTTAGATGTGAATTCTAGACACTCAATGGATAAGATTCCACTCCTAACTGTAGGCTTATCAGGTTGGGCTAAAATTATATGACAGAGGCAGATTGTGCAGCAAATTGAAACTCAGTCACTCAGTTGGTCAAATTAGCCGTCAGGCACAAAAAATCTTACATGCACCATGTGTTTTTCCCCCCATATAATGAATTAGTTGTAGCTTTGAGAGGACTGTCGACACAGAATGGGCTTTTACTGAGGAATCGCATAGGGACCATTTTGGCAAAACTAAAGTCTGCTTGGCCATACTGGAAATCGAATTATGGCCCTTCGAAATGCCAGCCTGAAATGTCTGGACCTGACATTTGATACATTTCAGTTCGATTCCCAGTGAGGGGAATTTAAATTTTGATTTTCAACTGTTTTTCAGTCACTCTAGATCAGCATTTCTCAACCTTCTTCAACCCAATGACAAGTGAAATATCAAAAATAATGTTATGGACCATAATGTACCAGAGACTAATTTTTTAGCTATGTGTATATTATTGACATTTGTACCATTATAATATAACAAATTGGAAGACAGGAGGAGGGTGAAGAGAGTACTGCAATGTGAAACGTATATATATTACCCTCCCATTATTTTTTTTTTTTTTTGCCGTCATCAATCTTTCGACTGGTTTGATGCAATTCTCCATCCTTTCCTATCATATACTAACCTCTTCATCTCTACATACCCCTTACAACCCACGTCCTCAATTATCTGTTTCATATATTCTAATCTCTGTCGTCCTCTACAGTTCTTACCTTCGACTGTTCCCTCCACTATCACATTAACCAATCCAGCATGTCTCAAAATATGACCTACCAGCCTGTCTCATCTTTCTGTAAGCGTCATTCACAAACTTTTTTCTTCATCCATCATTTCCAAAACTTGTTCATTTCGTACTTTGTCTGTCCACTTAATTTTCAGCATTCTTCTGTAGCACCACATTTCCAATGCTTCAATTTTCGTTCTCTCTTGTATTCCTAAGTCCAGTCCATGCTTCACTGCCATGAAGTGCTGTACACTCTGAGTCCTAGATCAATATTTGAAACTAAAAGATTTCTTTTTCATCAAGGTTGTTTTTGCCTTGGTCATGAGGCATGGAGTAGTGCATAGAATGGAAAATATGACTGTGACCACAAAATGGCACTCAATTTCAGATGCAAAGGAAAATTTTCTTTCATAGGTTCAATTTCAGTGAACTGTTTTGTATAACTTCTTACGAAATTGTGAAGGCAACAGCTTCGACTACGCTATGTACATCAAACTCTTTAGGCCAAAAAAAAAATATACACCACGTCTGAGCTAAACTTCCAAAGGTATTTTCTACTACACGTTGTACCCTACAAACATGATGAATATTTTCCCCCTTCATCATTTACAACTGTAGCTTTTGCAAAAGGGCGCATTAAATAAGTTTGTAGTTTGAATCTTTCACCGCCTAAAAATACGCGAGGAATGGGCGTGTCTGTTTCAGGTAATGGTTTAGGCGACAGGAGAGTTTCGTGAAGTATAAACTGACATTATCGCCGTGAACTATTTAAAGCGAGCAGAAGAGGCAATTCTTCTTCGTCGGATGAACTGCTGGACACGTTAATAAGGAGAGGGCAGACCCAAATAAAAAAAAAAAAAATGAACTACTCCTTCCTTCGTCCACGATTGCTTCAACACTGGTCCGCCCTTCGCGCTCTGTTCGTCCACTGGACTGCCGTCAGACCGCCGCGTTCTGCCGGCGCGGGCAGTCCGCGCTCTGTTTGACTGGGCCTTAAGAACTGCTGGCTACACATTACAAGACAGAAAGAGATTTCATCAAATCCTTAAAGAAGCCAGTCAAACCAATTCTCCAAACTGTGCAAAACTACAGAACATATTGGACAGACCATGTATCGAGTATGAAGACAGACCGGATCCCACAAAAAAAAACCTCAAAATACCAACAACGGAGACAGGAGAGATGTAGGAAGAACACCAAGAAGATGATTGAGACCATAACACTGGATAGGAAGAAGAACAATCATGGTTGTGTGGGGTGGACACTAATCTACGCTACTGACCTACACGCACAAAGAGAGACTATAATAAAAAGAACACAATCTGACTCATCCATTCACCTCTCTCCACTTCACTTCTCTTTGGTTACCAACCTTACCAGTACTGTAATCACCAAGTATCGTGGTCTCAACATTTACAAGACCCTCAGAAAATGGTCATTAACTTAATTTGTAAAGAAATGCTCCTCTCTTTGATGACGACTCGAAATGTGTCTAGTGACTAGAGTATTATACTAACAATGCAGACTTATCCTTTTCCTTGGTTGTTGAAATATTCATGGCTTTTATAATGTTTGGCTAGTAGGCTTAAAGCTTATTTATTTTATACGAACAGTAATTCTGCATACAGAACACCTGTCTTATCTCTGTGAACCATAGATTGAGAAACGCTGCACTAGATGAAGACCTAAACAGTTAGTTTGTAAATTCCAAGGTCAATTCTTTCTTCAGTAATCATTTCTACAGATTGGCGACATCATCGAATAACCATAAATACCTATTTAAAAAAATATAAATTTTCCAATTGTACCGACCTGTTGTCAAAGTGTGATACAACTATCATCCCCGAATTACAATCTGCAGTTATTTGTTACAGCCACAGAAATAAAGCTGGCCAAACGATGGGCTAGAAAGAATGTTTAAATTTGGTAGCCACACAAACTGTGTTGGTGTAAATTTTCGTGACTCGGGCACAGTGGGTAGGGAATCTTCAGGGCGAGGACTGCGTCCGACACAGGCGGACAGCGGACGTGACTCCGCGAGAGGTGAGGTGCGTCCGGAAAGCCAGCACCAGTGCTGCCAACACGAGCGGCAGTCCCAGCAGAGCCGAGACCGTCTCCCCCGTAGCCAACTTCGGACGCCACTCCACCAGACCTGCACAGGTAGTGACTCACAACTAAAACATCGTCGTACAAATTAACACCTGCCAACTTTTAAAATTACAGTTCCATAAAGACCCCGGATCACAAACATTTTAAAATCTACATTTAATCGAGCATGAGCTAAATATCCAGAAATTTGTAAATGGTAGACAGCATATTTAAATGAAATCTTACCCCCTTACTTCATACTACTTGTTGACAAACTTAATAATAAAGATAAATTTTGCAGATAGTATCTTAACTTGCTAAAAACTGAGTGAAAAAAGTGTTGTTTCTGTGGTTCTGTTCCTTTATCTTTGATTTTAAACTCAAAATATGTTTGCCACACTTTACATGATTGGCCAAAAAGTTTCTTCTGCTGTGTGTCATTTTAATATCACACCAACACACTGCTAAAAAAAATTCAAATTTTCCTCTTTTTATTGATTCTCACATGCATTGAAATTCTACGGAATATACTCCTCTAAAATCTAGTAACACTGTTTCTTAGAGCTTTTCATAGTTATATCAGAGTTACACATTTTACACAAATTACAAACCTGTAATACAGGGGTGGCCAACCGGTCGATCACGATCGACCGGTCGATCGTGGCACGACAGTGGTATCAGACTTCAAAAATCGCTTTAGTGATTTCAAAAAAATCACAAACTTGGTGGAATTCATCAGTTATCCGGATTCCATTAAGCATAGTGATATCTATCAAATGGCTAAAAAAAAATTGCAGATACATTTCAAATGGACCATGTGATATTTGAAAACAAAATTATTACTCTGCGCTGCGACATATTTCTAAAACCAAGGTCATCCTCAGGTATAATTTCTGGTTATTGGTTTCCAACGAGAAATATCCATTCTGAAGAAATAAGTTGAACAACTGCATTCGTATTTTGGTTCAACATATTTATGTGAATCAGCATTTTCATACTTAAAACAAACTAAAAATTAACACCGTTCTTGCTTGACAGACGCTCTTACATTGGACTCTTTAAGGTTGGCAATTTCCATCTACAAACCTGATTTGCTAATCTAGAGGAAGACGCTCACACGCAATACTCACACTAATATAAGAAAGTAGTTACTACGAATAATTTTCAGTTTTATGTTTTCCTTCTTAATAAAATAAAAATACAGTACTACATAATTGTGTACTGAACTATACTGTTTCATTTAAAATTTCAAGAAGTATGTATCTGGTAGATCGCACAGGATTTCGCCAGTAAACAGTGGATCTTCGGTATAATCAAGTTGGCCACGCCTGCTGTAATACATTGCATGTGGGATTATCTGGAAGTGAAAGAAAACGATATTGAAATGATTGCCGATTCGATTTTCAAAAATAGTATTGATGTAAAATTGCACTGACTGAATAATTATCTTGGCTTAATCTTAAAGTCAAACAAAAGAAGATTCGACACACATAAGAGAGCACTTACAGCCAACTGTCCATAAAAACTGCAATAACCTTATTCCATATAAACATCTCACCCAGGCAATCTAATTTTAGTTTGGAAATTTGTAAAATAACACAGTTCAACCATACAACTGTAAAATACGAGGCATGTTTTTTTAAGTAAGTACCGTTTGTAATTAAAAAAAAAAAAAACGGGCAAATATATCTCAATAATTTTATTTTTACATGAAAGCCTGTACCTTACTCTACTTTTCTACATAATTCCCTTCAATATTGAGGCACTTGTCATAACGTAGTACCAGTTTTTGAAAACCCTCCTCATAGAAGTCTGCCGCCTGAGTTGTTAACCACTGCATCACAACTGTTTTGACTTCGTTATCGTCTTCAAGACGCTGACCACCCAGGTGTTTCTTCAAGTGCAGGAACAGATGGTAGTCACTGGGCGCCAGATCAGGGCTGTATGGAGGATGATCTAGACTTTCCCATCGAAAAGATGTGATGAGATCTTTGGTCTGATTAGCCACATGTGGACGGGCATTGTCATGCAGCAAAACGATGCCCTTGCTCAACTTGCCACATCTTTTGTTCTGGATTGAACGGCGCAGATTTTTCAATGTCCCACAATAAGCTGCTGCATTTATTGTCTCATTACGAGGCACAAATTCCACAAGCAATACTCCTTTTCTGTCCCAAAAAACTGTGCACACGATTTTCCGGGCAGAAATCGTTCGCTTGAACTTCACTTTTTTGGGTGAATCTGAATGCCGCCATTCCATGGACTGTTGCTTTGATTCAGGTGTGACGTAGGCCACCCGTGTCTCATCGCCCGTAACAATTTGGCTTAAGAAATCATCACCAACGTTGTGGTACCGCTCAAGGAAAGTCAATGCACTGCCTAAACGTTTGGTTTTGTGCACATCCGTTAACATTTTCGGTACCCAACGTAAGCACAATTTTCGATAATTCAAGTGCTCGGTCACAGTGCCATACAAAACACTACAAGAAACATTAGGAAAGTCATCACACAAGGAGGAAATCGTAAAGCGTCTGTTTTTTCTCACCTTATTGTCCACTTTCTGCACCAAACTTTCATTAACGACTGAAGGACGCCCACTCCGTTGTTCATCATGCACATTTGTGCGGCCATCTTTAAATGCTCTCACCCACTTTCTCACCATTCCATCACTCATGATGTTTTGTCCGTAAACTGCACAGATCTCACGATGAATATCGATCGGTTTTAGGTCTTTAGCACAAAGAAATCTTATAACAGCCCGTACTTCACAGTCGGCGGGAGTCACGATTATCGGAGGCATCTTAAACACTCAGTGAACAACGTAAACAAGGAACAATTAGACTGTAATGGCGTCAGTGCGTAGGCAAGAGATGCAGGCACCCAGTGCGCATGTGCGGAACGCCAACCGTAGCGCTGCAGCCACGGTGTGACAAAACGGTACTTACTTAAAAAAAAAAAAAAAAAAAAACGCCTCATATGGTACCTTGTAAAGTACCCTTTAGTTCATCAAAAGCACTCCCACTAGTCATCCCCAGCAATAACATAGTTTATAAACCGATTTTGAAGTCGTTTGTGTTGGACTTTGAAATTTCGAGAAGAGTAATTGTCAACTTGAAGGAATTTTCCTGTATTCTTTTCCACAGCGAAAACTCATAATTAGAATCATTTTAAAGTGTATTCATTATATCGGAAAAATTTTATTTTAAGAGATATTTTGGTTTGTTCATGTTTTGAGACACGCAATTAGAAAAGTAAATCTAAGATGTGAAATATCTTTGAATTGAGTAAAGCTACAGCTGAACTTTTATCACCAGCTATAGTCAGCACTGTTCAGGATATATTGGTAGTAAAATTAACTAATTTGGCGTAGTTTAATTAGCAGTTTTAATTAAGAGAAAAAAATGAACTTTTGAACTAAAAGGAATACAGATTTGAAATTTATATCAGTAAATAGCCTACATTGAAACAATTACAAATATATAATGGTTTTGATAAAAAGCTTAAATATTTGTTTGGTAATTAAGTTCTCAAAGATAGATTATCGCTGATTGTTGTTGAAGCGCATAAAAGTTGCGCCAAGTTGGTCACGTGCCAGACTTCAATGTTAAGCTTATAGAAGTACTTTTGAAAGTAAAATTAAATTAAAACAGATAGAACATGATCATGGGAAACCCTTGTAAAAATTGCAAGTTAAACTATTTCATACTTTAGGACATATTAATTAAAGAAAAAAGTTACTGACGTCATAGGCCATGGCAAGCTTATAAAAAGGCCATCCAGCCATCATGATTTGTCTCAGTCTCTTAGTGATTTTCAAAGAAGTAACTGCGTGCTATTATACAGGGTGTTACAAAAAGGTACGGCCAAACTTTCAGGAAACATTCCTCACACACAAACAAAGAAAATATGTTATGTGGACATGTGTCCGGAAACGCTTACTTTCCATGTTAGAGCTCATTTTATTACTTCTCTTCAAATCACATTAAACATGGAATGGAAACACACAGCTACAGAACGTACCAGCGTGACTTCAAACACTTTGTTACAGGAAATGTTCAAAATGTCCTCCGTTAGCGAGGATACATGCATCCACCCTCCGTCGCATGGAATCCCTGATGCGCTGATGCAGCCCTGGAGAATGGCGTATTGTATCACAGCCGTCCACAATACGAGCACGAAGAGTCTCTACATTTGGTACCGGGGTTGCGTAGACAAGGGCTTTCAAATGCCCCCATAAATGGAAGTCAAGAGGGTTGAGGTCAGGAGAGCGTACTAACATACTAACGAAACTAAAATGAGCTCTAACATGGAAAGTAAGTGTTTCTGGACACATGTCCACATAACATATTTTCTTTGTTTGTGTGTGAGGAATGTTTCCTGAAAGTTTGGCCGTACCTTTTTGTAACACCCTGTATAGTCTCATTCTTTCGCCGGAAAGTGATCGCGCAACTCGGCGCTAGTTAGTGGAGCAAATTCAAATTTCAACATCTTGTAGTACTCACTAATGTTAGGAGGACTTAGTGAGTTTTTGTCTTCTCGTATGATTGTGCTTAACCCGTGATCTTCAATGAAACTGTTGTTCCATGGTTTATCGATGTATCTGGAACAGCTTTACATATTAACTGGTTTCTATAATACACAGTACGTGTTTTGCTGTACACTTTTTCCACGGACAGTCCTTTTTTACACAAAAAAAGTGCACAGCCGCACACTCTTCTTGTGTACACTCCTCCAACACATCTGCCTTCTTCTTCCGACTGCACTTACGTGTCGTCTTGCACTCTGGAGCCACTGTAAATATTTCATTGGGAACGCTTGCGACATTTGCCGTATAGTCCCGACTTAGCCCCCAGTGATTTTCTTCTGTTTGGGCCCCTGAAACCTGATTTGTGTGGCCAATATTTCGGATATGATGATGCCACACCTGGATGCAACAGCAGTCAAAAGACATTTCTGTCACTGTGTTTCAATGACTTGTAAAGAAAACCGGATAGTGTCTAAAGACACAGGATGAATATGAGGTAAAGTGGAATGAATTTTGGGAAGTTACTTTGCGTATTATTGCCCCAATCTCTTTTTGCGATTACTTACTGACTTTCCCTTGTGTTCTTTGTGAGCCAACACCAATCTGTCATGTTTGTTTAGCAACGATTGCTTCCTCCACTGTTGTATTCTATTTAATTTCCTTCCCAGTACACTTTCTATCTGTCAAATTTAACTGCTTACCTAATTTTGGCATTACCTGCTACGGAGACACAATTTTTGTATTCTGTGTACACACATTTAATATTTCTGGTTTAAGCACAATTTCTTGCATTTAAAACAAGTGCAAGGCACAAAACACAAATAATGAGACAGGGTTTTTCCATAACAGAGAGTTAGTGTTTCAATAAACAGACATTTTGCTAAAGATAATGGTGTGTGAGGGAGAGAGGGGGTGTATATAACAGGGGCGCGGCAAATTACTTTTCCCATCGGTATGCATATAAAAAAGAAGATGAAAACAATCTCAGCAACAATGAAGCAGGAATAAGTACTGTGAGGTTACATTATTATGGAAAGTGAAGGTAAATATACCCAACTGTCATTAAATTTTAATGGAAGGGGGCAGCAACAACAAAAAAACGTCCCATAAACACAAAAGGCACAATATTTCAGGCTATGCCCCCTTGTTTATCAAACTAGTAACATGTGACTGATCTATCCCAAACACTTGCAGTCAACACACTAGTGTTTTTCTGTGAATGACAATCAAGGTGTACTGTACTGTTTATGGGGACATACGCCTCTCAATCAGTGAAGCATGGTGGTTTATTCACCGACACATTTCTTCAAAGCTGAATGTTCAGATTCCACTCAGTATAAGTGAAGAAACTGTTACGTTTCTTCTGTATGAGGCACTTTGACTAAAACAAATACTTGAACCGCCACTTCATTAAATGCACATGTTATATCTACCTGTATACTTTACATACATCAGCAAAAACACAGTGATAGTGAAAATGCAAATAGGAAATACAATAAGGATATGGAAAACAAACCCTTCACAAACCACAGGGCCAAAAAAATATACAATTTAAAATATTTGTGTATAAACTTAAACTGAGGCAAAGGATCAGTTCTGAGTATACAAAGACCTATAACCTGACTGTGATGATTACGTTTTATACCAAAATGTTGTAAAGCTATTCACTTTTGAGTGTTTGTCATGAACCTGTTGCCATCGTAAGTCATGAGAGACGGATTCACCATCACTATCATTTATTAATTGTAAACGTTATGACTATTGATGAGATTGCAACCAAATAAGAGGCACAAATGACATTTTTTTGTATATATTTGAAATCCATTCTTTTACATCGACTAAAGCAACACGTACCAAAGCCGAGTGGTGGACCGCGGTCGGGTCTGGCCCGGAAAAATCCCCAGAACAGACCGGCGAGGGGCAGTCCGACACAGGCCGCACCCAGGGAGAGCAGCGAGCTGCAATGCAGCCTACGCAACAGCAGCACCGAGCAGGAGGTGGCAAGGCAGTACACGGCCAGCCACGACCAGCTCACGGCGGCCAGGGGGCCGGGAGACACGTGACCCACCAGCGCAGACCACTGCACACTCAGCTCCGACTGCTGGACACACAGAGAACCACACTACAATCAGCAGCACCGAGCAGGAGGTGGCGAGGCAGTACACGGCCAGCCACGACCAGCTCACGGAGGCCAGGGGGCCGGGAGACACGTGACCCACCAGCGCAGACCACTGCACACTCAGCTCCGACTGCTGGACACACAGAGAACCACACATCATGATGCGGCATCACCTGGACAGCCAAGAACCAACTGACTCCGGCCGCAGAAGCCTACGATTACAGAAATTGACAAATTGCAATCAGCTTGAAGGTATTTGGTTTTATTGCCACTTCTATTAATTTTATGTGTGTTATAGGCTATAATAAATTAAGCAATTCACCATACACAATTCCTGAATATAAATATCTGTGTTTCTTGCTACAGTGTGTGCTTCAAGCTGGTTTTGTCAATATGGTAGTAATGGTAATTTTCACCAACAAGGGTTTGATTTTTAAACGAGATTTATTCTCTTCTTACTGAGTCCAGAACATGAACAGCGCTGCATCGGCCTAGCATTCAAGAGGAAGTGTGTCTGAATCCCTGTCTAGCCAGAAATCTTCAGTTTCCTGAAATCATTCCAGGTGAATTCCACCATGGTTCTTTCAAAAAGCCATAGCCAAATTCCTCCTAGTTCCTTGCCTCCAGTCGTTTCCCACCTATGATGGCACCAAAGCTGAGAAGTTGTGAAGCAATAAGTAAAGGGGGAGAAAAAAATCATGTTTCAAACAAAATTACATTTCAATGTACCCAGAGAGAATTATACTGGACAGCAATAAACTGTTAAATTTCACAACGTTACTCAACCTAATATACTACTGCCAGCTACCACAGTATACTGTAGAAAAAGTTTTATAATCCCAAATTTTTTATCATTTGTATGTCCATGCCACAGGAATCTTCTACTTAGCTAAGTGGTGATATATACATATTAAATATGGCGGGGAATGAGGGTGGGGGATAGAAAGGCATAAGTTAGAAAATACTAATAAATAGATAATAAACCTGACCATAGCGACCCATCGCGGAAGTGCAGTAGACGTCAGGTGATGGTCCTAATATATATAAATAAGGAACCCAACACTTGCCCCAGATGAAGGGGGCTGGGATGACGAACACAAAAAACACAAGATAAGCACAATATTCTGGCATAGAGCCTTATTCGTGCTGAATTGAGACACCAGGTGCAGTCTGATGTGTTCATAGAGATGGCCGTCTCTGTGTGCCCCTCTATTTCCCTCCACAGCCAAAACTACCCAGCGGAATCCACCAGTGATTGTGTGTTGTATTAATCTCAAGTCTCCCACCGTGCACCACGGTGGTGACATGTTGATAGCTATAGGAGTATGGGAGATGGTTGAAATTGGTTGGCAGAGGGCAATTTCATATTTCTACCAAAGACATGTGTGACCCTTTATTAAACTTTGCAGCCGTAAATACCCTGCGCAGATCACTGATTTTTGTATGTGGTATTAGCCTCGAATTGCCCATCGTGCTCATGGTGGTTACATGTCAGTAGCTGTCAATTAAAATTCTTTACAATCACGAACAAAGTCGTGAACATCAGCTAGTGGTAGTAAATAACGTAAAAACTATTTGAGTGTATGAGAAAGTGATTTTCTGAGTAGAAGAATTTTTGAAAGTTAGAAACAAAAAGTGAGGGTAGGAAATGCTGTATCAAAAGAAGTGGAAGTAAAAATGGGTGTGCCACAGGGTAGCGTATTGGTATCATTGCTATTCATTATTCTAATGAATAATTGTGTTGATGGTTCACTATCAGAAATTAGATTGTTCGCATATGACATAATGCTGTATAAAAGGATCAAACCGGTAGAGGACTGTAAACAGCTGCAGGGTGATCTGGACAGGATATCTAGTTGGGTTGGTAAACATGGGATGAAAATAAATGCAAAGAAGAGTTAGCTTATTAGATACACAAATAAAAAAACTAAAGGTTGATTATAATAAGGTAGGGAAAGAATTGCTTGCTGAAGACTTGAAATGTAAATATCTTGGCATTACATTTGATAACAAGCTTAACTGGGCAGGACACATTGGACAGGTGGTAGGAAAAGGTTTCAAAGTTCTGCACTTGTTGGAGAGAGTGATGAGAGGATGTACGAAAGAAGTAATTGGGTTACAGAACTTTGGTCAGACCATTGCTTGAATATAGTAGTGTAGTATGGGACCCACATTTTGAGTATCAAATACAGGAGTTGGAGGGGGTGCAAAGAAGGGCTGCTAGATTTGTTTCTGGAAAATATCGCAGAATGCAATCAGTAAGAGATATGATAAAAGAGCTGGAATGGGATTCGACAGGAGGAAGGTGAAGAGGGTCATGGGAGAGTACAAGGCATATATTGGTCATGATGCATGGAAAGATATTGGTATAAGAATGAAAAATAAGGGAAAAGATGACCATAACCACAAGCTGTTGATTTTAGGCATAAGGGTGTAGGAAGATTCTCTTTTTTAGGTAAGGGTGTCAGGGATTGGAATAAGTTAACAATTTAAAGTTAAAATTTGAAGAAGGCAAATGTAGGTGGGTGCAGGAAATCAGGAAAATGGATGTGTCGGGAAATTGCCACTGGAACATGCACTCTATTGTAATTAAAATTAAATTAAATTAAATTAAATTAAAACATAAGCTGTGGCTTGAATCCTGCACATAATATAATACTAATGAATGCATCATGTATCAACTGCTGGCGTACTTGAGACAAGAAAAATTAACCCATTTTTGTGGTTTGCTTTCACGTTGTTCAATGCTAACATGACATTGTAGATATCTGTCTACCAGTATTATTTCAAATGCAAATGAACCTAAGCAAACAGCCGAGTATATTTCATTCTGTATCGTTTCCGCAACAATGGAGAAGGAAGAAAAGCCGTGAGGTGATATTTATGAGGGAGGGAAAGGCAGCAGCAAAAAATATAAGAGTCACTTTTGAAGTTGCAGGAATGACCTAGTTTAAAGCAAGTGGTGCTGCCAACATGGAGTCACCGTCATTGGCATTGCAGCTGGTGATGAACATATCCACTATGTTTCATGCAAGGAACATTATCGTCTGAGATCATAATTTGATAATTTATATCAGTGGTAGTTTGGTACTGATAAGACACTGCCATCAGCAAAAGGTGGGCCCGTTACCACCTGTACTCAACGATTGTAATAACGAAGTGTGCCAATGTTACCAACACTGCAACTACACACTTCTCCACTCATATGAAGTTTTGTTCCCCTTTGAAAAATTTGATTTCCTCAAAACTGTTTCCACATACCAAAAGTCAATCAGCTTTGTATTTGTGTTGCCAATCTGCGTGGATATACAAATCAGTGTATTCAGGCATCAAAAATATGGATCTATCACAATTGTTAAAATGAAGATATAACAATGGTGGTATGAGCCATTACTGCAGCTGTTAACTGCTGGAGTAATATCAGTTGTTCTCGGGTGACAAAGGTGTTACACCAAAAAGTTCATTTTCTGGTATGTGAGTGTATATTTGTTTTGTTTCAAAAACCATCCTGCAATCACTATTTGTAATAGTCAATTCCTTTCTCTACCAATATGTTCCTTTTTTTTGCTGTCATCCGCATTCAAGAGAATAATAAAGCTGATGACACTGTCATTCCAGCAGCAGGAGCTGAGGATATTGAGAAGTTACTGAATGGCATGAACAAAATGCTGAAGGAAGATTTTGGACTGAATATAAATCAAAGCAAGACAAAAATTTTGAGATGAAGCAGAAACGATACCAATCACAGTACATTAAATATAAAAATAGGATCGGATGCAATAGGAGAAGTAAGTGAATTCTGTTACTTGGGAAGCAAAATTACAACTGATGGCCAAAGCAGGAATGATGATAAAAGCAGAATAGCACTAGCAAAAAGAGCCTTCATGAAAAAAAAAAGAGAAATCTATTAATTTCAAATATTGATCTAGGAATTAGAAAGAACTTTTTAAAACTCTATGCATGGAACACAGCACTTTATGGTAGCGAATCATGGACTTTAGGAATACTGGAAATAAAGAAAATTGAAGCATTTGAAATGTGGTGCTACAGAAGAATGCTGAAAATTAGGTGGACAGACAAAGTAAGAAATGAACGAGTTTTGGAAATGATGGGTGAGAAAAGAAGTTTGTGGAAGAAGCTTACAGAAAGAAGAGACAGGTTGGTAGGTCATATTTTGAGACATGCTGGATTGGTTAATTTGTTAGTGGAGGGAACAGTTGAAGGTAAGAACTGTAGAGGAAGACAGAGATTAGAATATATGAAGCAGATAATTGAGGATGTGGGTTGTAAGGGATATGTAGAGATGAAGAGGTTAGCACAGGATAGGAAGGGATGGAGGATTGCATCAAACCAGTTGAAAGACTGACGACAACAAAAAAAAGTATTATCATTACTTTCTGTGTAATATTGTCTTTGGGGAAGAAGAGTTAGGAATCCACTTAAGTCTCTAGACATTGGGTCAAACGCAAATGTAAAATAAATAAAAAAACATAAGAGGAAACTCGTTTCTAGTAGCACTGGAGACCACTCACCCCCGCTACTCCCGGCACCAGCTCTGCCACAGCGAGCAGTGCCACCGTGGGTATCGCAAAGGCGTGCAGACGTCCCGCGTGGGCGAGGGCGCCGGCGACCGTAGTGTCCGCTCCGCCGTCCTCCGACAGAGCCCCCGCGACGAGCGTCCAGCCGGCCAGCCCCACCACGTACGCGGTCAGCCAGGCGACGCGACCCCACCGCCCCAGCCGGGCGTCCGGGAACGGGGCAACGTCCCGCTCCCAGCCACGGCAGCGGTATCCGTCACACAGCGCGTAGTCGCAGGCCACGAACAGCCCCACCACGCAGCCCGCGGACAGGAACAGCGTGCGCAGACACACCGCTACAACACAACTAGTGCTCATATCGAAAACTGGACTGGAAACACTTCACTTAAAAATAAGACTCTCTGTAGGAACATGTGCATACATAACACTCAAAGACCGAAAATGCTCATTGAGAAAGAAAAAAAAAGGACCACAATGCATTCTGGTTTCTTTAAAACAGCCACAACACATTATGGCTTATCAGTGTGTTTATGACGACTCAGTCCAGAGTGCATTTGATATAAACGATTCTTCTTATCCATCATGTTAAAAGTCTCTAAAAAAAACCAGAAATGTGAATTGTAATGTGACTGAGCGAGAGGCGAATTTCACGTTGTACCTTTTTGGGTTAGCCACAATGCATTCTGGCTGCCTCTTGCAAGAGCCATAATGTGAATAACGTGTTGTGGCCATTTTCAAGAAACCAGAACTTGTTGTGTCTTTTTTTCCCCAGGATTTTTGGCCTTTAACATAATATGAACACTAAAGGTAGTAACATTTAACAAACACTATTGCAAGAGGTTTACAACATTTTATTTAAAAAAATGTGCATACACCAGTGTACACACAACAGGTGAAACTTCCATATATTTTTCAGTGTGTTTTTTATGTGTAATTTTTTTTCTTTTCTTTTTACTTTCACTGTTGAGTGGAAGAAGAACACTATCATTATATTGCATCTGTACAGTAAACAGGAAATATGTCCAAGTTATTCTGGTGAACAAATATAAATAAGCATAATGCAACTAATAAGCAAAAAAGCAACTAAAAATACTGACACGTGTATAATAATGGCAACTCCTCCAGAAAAAATAAACCACCTGATATCATCATGCAATTTTAGTGAGTATTACAGCAATTTAAGCTTTAACATTTTTGATACATTTTACATATACTTACGAAACACATGTATTCTCATCTATACATACATGCATAGAAAACATGTAATGCGAAGTATACTATTTAACATTATCTTAAAAGACAGCAGACTGTATCGTAGCTGCTTGCATCACAGTATCATTAAATGCACATGTGCGAAATGTTGTGGCAGTTGCACATGTAACTCATAACACATACCTACCATGTCCAAAGAGTTCTTAGTTCAAAAAATTATACTGCAAAGGATAGCGACATCCCATCAATTTTTGTGTTATGGCAATCTGACCAGGTGTTTTGTCTATATTAAATATGATGAAAAAAATGAAAGTTTGTTATAAATATGAATAGGAAAGACAGTATACATACAGAGGTTGGACAAAATAATATGAACACCATGCGATAGAGTACAGGTTGTTGCATGTTGGCACCACTAGTTCCGTGTGAATACTGTGACGCGCATATACGGCACAATTGACGTGGCAGGTCTTGTAGGTTACGTGTCAGTATATTATACGCTTTGTTCTCTGATGGTTATAACAAGTGATCGGTGAAATGTGTGATCTCTCAGACTTCGGAAGAGGGTTAATTGTTGGAGCTCAGTTAGCAGGAGTGTCTGTGACAAAAACAACTGAACTTTTTAATGTCTAACGAGTGAAAGTATCCATGGTAATGACAGCATACATAAAACATGATAAAACATCGTCGGGGAAGAGGAATAGTGGACAAAAACCAAAGTTAACCGACAGAGACCGACGAACATTAAAAAGGATTGTGGCCAGACAACACAAAACTACCGCGGCAAAAGTGACAGCAGAACTCAACACACACCTGAATAACAATGTTTTGACAAAAATATCTACGGCAGGAGCTCCACAAAGCCGCAATTGCAAAACCCCATAAAACGGCAACCAACGTTAAGCTGCGAATCAAGTGGTGCCACAATCATAAACACTGTACACTTGATAATTGGAAGAATGTGGCATCGTCCAATGAATCATCGTTCACATTGTTTTCTACTTACGGCCGGTTTTATGTATAGAGAACACCAAAAGAAGCCTACGATCCGGACTGCATGCGTCCTACAGTCAAGCTTGGGGGAGGTTCCGATATGATTTGGCGGCTATATCGTGGTATTCAGCTGGTCCTCTCATTCACTAGCCAGATGACTGCGAATGAATATCGCGACATCCTCAGTAATGAAGTTCTTACTATGACTAGAATACTGCTGCCAAACACTGCCATCTTCCAAGATAATAATGCACCCATACACACAGCCAAAATGGTTCTGTCCTAGTTCGAGGGGCATCAGAATATCATCAAACATCTTACCTGGCCAGCACAATCGCCAGACATTTCTACCTCCAACATCATTGAAGCAATTGGTGAATGTTTTGGTACAATATTCCGTTGGAAACTATTCAGACACACTACGAATTTATTCCGCAAAGAATTGCAGTTGTTCTAGAAGCAAAATGTGGCCCAACACCATATTAATAAATCAGTAGTATGAAAATGTCAGGTGTTCATATTATTTTGTCCAACCCCTGTATCTTTACTGAAGTTACTGCTATTATTAATTTTAACTGTGGTTGAGCTAATGCTCTGGAGGCAAATTACCATAGTCACCTAATTACCCTTTTTTTTAAAATTTATTTTATACAACTAATAAACAAAAAAGCGACTAAAAACACTGACACATGTATAAATGTATTATAATGGCAACTCCTCCCTCATTTATTTTTCTGGTTTACAAATTTTAATTTTAAATTCCTTAAGCATTTTTGGTAAATTATTCATCACTTGACTTGGTAATTAGTTCCAATCCCTGACACCCTTTCCAACAAAAGAAAATTTTTCCACTCCCTTATGCACGAAATCGAGTGCCAGCTTGTGGTCATGGTCGTCTTTCCCCTTCCTTGCACTATTCCTAATTCTTCGACCAATATCCCTCCACGCCTCATCATCAACATATGCCCTGCACATTCCCAGCACTGAATGCAAAACAGCTTTTTTTTTTAAGTGCTTTACGTCTCTCAACCGCGAGGTCTTTAGAGACGGGAAAGGATGTGGGCAAGGAATGGGAAGGAATTCGGCCATGGCATTTTAAAGGAACCATCCCGGCATTTGCCTGGAGTGATTTGGGAAAACCATGGAAAACCCAAATCTGGATGCCCGGACGGGGATTCGAACCGCCGTCCTCCCGAATGCGAGGCGAGAAGGCTAACCGTTACACCGCCCCGCTCGGTGCAAAACAGCTGTGATGACAACAGAAACATAGAAAGGTAAACACAGCCACATCGACACTTTGCCATAGACTGTTTGGTTGAGAGCAGAGGCAGTGCAGGGAGACGAAAATAATATTGATCAAAGTAGTACCCACAAAGAGAGCTGGTATATTTCCCTACCTCTACCTGTTCGCATTATGAGCACAGCTGGGCAGAAAACCGGTAATCCATTAATTGTTAATTAATGAAGTTGACAAAATTGCAAAAAATTAACTTCTAAGTTAACCTGAAAAATAATTAAACGTCCTTCTTAACTTCCATTAAATTGAACTTGCATTAACTTTAGTCTGTTACATTGGTTGTTGACGTCATTTTGAATAAACTTTTTTACAATCAAGACAAATGTTTATAGCCATAATGATCTTAAACAACACGTGAAAAGGATGCGTAGATCCATATATTTACAGTTTGAAGAAAAAGTAGAAGCAGGGTCAATCGGTCGTATATGGAAAAACAGTTCAAAACTTTCTTCAAGTATTGTGGTTTCTGGTGTAGATAGCAGTATTTTTTTTTAATCTCAATTTACTAATAAAAGGTTACATCAACAAAGCAATGGTGAATCTTACGGCATCATAGTCACCGACAGCGGCTTATCTTAAGGCGGTGTGGACCAGTGTAAACTTTTTCATTGTCAACATGATTCCACTACATGTTGTAACATCTGATATGTTTCAGAAGCTGATTAAAACATTGAATTCCAGTAAGAATTCAATTTCCAAAGGGACATTCGGTAGACGTACTGTTGATGGTTAACTTTTAACGGATAACAATAACTTGCGTTAAATTTGGAAATGCTTTAATGATTATTGACGTTAACTTTTTAAATAGTGGATCAATCATTAACTGTGCCCAGCTACGATTATGACCATACTTGCAAATTAATCTTCATCCATTGGATCTGCTTTCAATGCAAGCCTCTCTATTTTACTGTGCCATCTCTTTCATGTATATCCTCATCCTATTAGTCTCTCTCTCTCTCTATCGGTGTAGCTTGACTTGTATTTCCATCTAACATATCTTTCTAGTCATTCTAATCTACACCAATATTTTTATGTGACCATACCATATGAGACTTACTCTTCCCATCATCTCCTACAATGGTTTTCTAACCTTCCCTATTCTTATCCATCTTTTCTGTAGCGTCTCAATGCTTCTAAGAAGTTCAATTCCTCTTGCCATCATCCACGTTTCAGAAGAATGAACAGAAAATCTGTTCACCTCTCTTTCAGTAAGAGTGTTTTTCCCAAGATTCTGGAAATTTTTCAGTTTGAGATACAGTAGAACTCCAATTATTCGAACTCCGATTATCCGAATCGCCAATTATCCGAATCACTTTTTTAATTAAGATGTAAACGTACTGCGATAAAGTTTCCCCTCTTTTATAAAAACCAACCCAAAGTTCGGATGACTGCAGCATTGTTTACCGAGTGGTATGGCAAAATTTTAATTCCTGAAGTGCAAAACCACAGAAAAAACCCTTGGGAAAGAAGGCATTTTCAACATACATACAATAATTAATTAAAATAGACCCTTTTTCGGGAAAAATCCGATTATCCAAATTTTTTACTATCCGAATGGGGTCCGGTCCCAATTGATTCGGATAATTGGAGTTTTACTGTACCTGCTATTTAGTAATATGTTACCTGGCATTTGGATAATTTTAAAGTATGTTTGATCCATCGACAACAGAAACATAGCCTGGTACAAGCCCACCTTGTCATTTCCAGAGTCCAAACAGGCAGCCATCACTGTCAAAAAATTAATGCGCCGTGTGCACTGTGTGTGAGATAATTAAGCCCTTTGTTTGTTATGATATTACACAATGCTATACAGTTTTTAAAAGACTTGTATGTGGCAGTGAGGAACACTACTGAAATGACTACACATGAATAAGTGTTTTCTCATGAAACTTAGAAGCTAATTTCTAACAATAGAATCATTTTTTTCTTTTTTTGCTTACAGCTTTATGTCAACATCATAAGAGGTGGTGAAAGGACTTTGTGCAAGGAACAGGAGGGAATTCAGCCATGGCCTTTTGAAGGAAGTGTCCTAGCATTCAACTGGAGTAATTCACGGAAACCGTGGAAAACCTGAATCTGGATGCCCGGGCAGGGATTTGAACCTGCGTCCTCCCTATTGCGAGGCCAGAGCGTTAGCGCTCACCCACTATGCTCGGTCCAAATGTCAGAATATTGCCCGATCATCAAACAATTTATGACATTAACACATGCTCTATAAGGAAGTTGACACCCGAGTTCTCTTAAAAATAAAGCTGCCGGCTCTTTTCAGCGTATTTATTTTTTCCCCCATTGTGCATTTGAAAGTTAAGTGTAGGAATGATCACTATCTTCTCTATAATCCTTAGGCTGTCTAATTGTTGCTTGAACTGAGTTACCAGTAAGTTGAAAACATAAAGCTTAGTTAAGAATTTTACAAACAGTGGCGTATGTCATGGATAGATAACACAACAAATGTTCTGGAGGAAAAGATTTTTTTAATCCTAACAGCCCCAGTTTTTTTTTTTTATCATGGCTGAGCAAGACTCCAGCAAGTCTTGACATCCCATCATTGCAGCTCTGAAATCCATTACAGAGGTGTTGTTCGCAGGAAACCTTAGTGAAAACGCAATACTGTTTTATGCCCAAAATTAAAGCAATTTTCCAAGGTATTTGAGGTCATTAAGAGGCGGGAAGAGTATTGAGGCAAGGAACAGGAAGGAATTCAGACTTTGCCTTTTGAAGGAACCATCCCAACATTCACCTGGAGTGATTTCAGGAAACCACATAAAACTGGAATCTAGATGGCAGTGCCCCTCTGAATGCGGGGCAAAACCATTACCGCTTGCCAACCATGCACAGTTTTCCAAGTCAAGGGCAGTTACATTGAATGCAAATATCCTCCAGGGATGCCACAATCTAAATATAAAAACATTTTTCACGTAACATTATTTTTAATAACAACGAGAGTAATTTTTCTACTGTTAATGTCACTTAGTTTTACTACATCATATGGTGGAAACTTCAAATTGAAAACTGGCCATTTTCTATTGAAATATCCTTCAAAAAAGTTCTGCTTTAGTCTACAGTGATCCTTTTACACTATATATTGTGATAGACAGTAAAGAGACAACCATTTTTAAAGAATTTAGAAAAGCAATTTAAGAATTTGGTATAAAATGCTCAAAGAGCCTGAAGAGCTGGGGTAACAGGACATGGAACAAGATCCCATCCATAAGAAAGATAGAGCAATATACAGCACCATTTCGATAACCTCCTAAACTTCTTCATGACCGCCTCAGGTACTATCTAGTTGGAAATACCACCAGAGCAAGAAGTCTTTGTGAAAAAAGGGGCACACATGAGGAGATGGTCAATATGAGACAACAACTGAAGAATTTCTCTAGTGCTGTGTTTCGTGGAACACAGTAAGGCATTCAACTGTGTTAGACGGCAATAACCATGGAAGATACTAGAAGAAATGGGGGTTACAAAACATCTTGTCATCCTGAATAAAAGCCTGGATAATGAAGCTAAGGCAACAATAAAAATTAAATGCATTGACTCAGTTGTCCAGGAAATAATTTTCAAAGGGTCTGTTGTTGTTGCTGTTCGGGCTTTAGGGTGTGTCAACATCGGGGTAATTAGCGCCCTTACTAATACCTGGTGTGACAACGTGGCAATATGCCGTCTATGTGGCCGACTATAAAAAGGTCGGCCACAGACACAACACAATAAAATACTGACAGACATACCGCCTGCATGGGCAACTGTATGGAGGTCGGCCACACAGACAAAAGGACCAACCAGTTTAAAACAATGAACTGGCTGGCTGGCTGGCTGTAAAGGGGCCAGCCGTATAAACAAGGTCACAACTAAAAACAGTACTTGGATTGGTGGTTGTAAAAGGCCACCAATCCAATCTAAAACCTAGGCCGGTCTGCGCAAAATTTTTGGGACAAGACCGGCCAAGCTACAAAACTTTAAAACCTTAGCCACATTGTAACCGTCATCGTTTAAAATAAGGGACAGATCGTTGGCTAAGCCAACGTCTACCCTTAAATCTAAAAACAGCAAACATTCTGTAAAAATGTGGTGTACCGTCA
The DNA here is from genome assembly GCA_031002005.1 of Vandiemenella viatica. Lineage (NCBI taxonomy): Eukaryota > Metazoa > Arthropoda > Insecta > Orthoptera > Morabidae > Vandiemenella > Vandiemenella viatica. Next base: position 3,890,615 of record JARYHS010005557.1, on the reverse strand, counting down.
AAGTGATCAGAGTATATATTGAATATTTGGATAGCAGAAAACCACCGCTTACCATAGAAGAGGATTCCTGCAGCGTCGAGACACGTACACACACAGAGCAGAATTTTCAACCTTATAGCCGTTCTTCCATAGTAAAGAGAGAGAGGGTAGCAGCCAACTGAGTTAGCCAACAACAAGGCCAGTAGCTCACGGTGGGGCAAAAACAACATGGCGGGAAGTTAGGGTCGAGGCATAAACCAGCAAATAATAAACCTATAGGAAGGAACTCATCACAGAGATGTGGTAGATATCAGCTGATGGTCCTAACTTTTATATATAGTAACCATGAAATAATAAGTGCTAAGTGGTGAATAGGAACTACAAAACAGGATAGCAAAATGAATTACCGCTTACCTTAGACGATGGTTTTATGGCATGAACACACAAAAAACATTGAATATTTCAGGTCTTCACCTTTTGTCAACAGGAGAATGTTCTCCTGTTGACTAAAGGGTGAAGACCCGAGATATTCATTGTTTTTCCTGTTCTTATATTTTTTGTGTGTTCAAACGATGCAACCATCATCTAAGGTAAGCGGTGGTTCATTTCGCTACCCTATTTTGAAATTCCTATATAATTTTTGGGGAAAGTACACTGTTGAGCTATCCTAACCCAGTAATCCTACTATGTATATGGGACCTACAGTTAGATTTGTAATACAAACCATGGAAGCATTCTGGCATATGCATTACAAGGGTGGTCTGAAAAGTTTCTGACCTAACAAAGATACAAGACATTTTTTCTGATTTTTTATTTTTTATTCTTCAACATAGTCTCCTTGTAACTCTACACATTTCTCCCAGCGATGCTCCCATCTCTGTAACCCGTCCAAATAGCACTCGGCGTTTTTCTCTGCAAAATAATTGTTCACAAAGGTTAGTGCCTCTTCATTTGACAAAAATCTCTGTCATCCAAGCACAATTTTTAGATGAGGGAACAAAAAGAAGTCACTTGGGGCTAGATCTGGTCAGTAAGGCGGATGGTCAAGCAGTTCAAACCGTAATTCGTGAATTTTTGCCATGGCAACCGCTGAGGTTTGAGACGGTGAGTTGTCTTGGTGAAACAGGATTTTCTTTTTCTGCAAATGTGGCCGTTTTACAGCAAGTTCTGCCTTCATCTTGTCAATTAATGATGCGTAGTATGCTCCTGTAATGGTTTTTCCTTTTTGAAGGTAATCAGTTAAAATAACTCCTTGACTATCCCAAAAAACAGTCGCCAGCACTTTCCCAGCCGAAAAAACAGTTTTTGGTTTTTTTTGGAGCCGGTTCCCCCTTTGCAGTCCACTGCTTGGACTGTATTTTTGTTTCGGGTGTATAATGGTGTATCCAAGTTTCATCTACAGTAATTAATTGGCACAAAAACACTGATTTATTGCGCTTAAACTGCACCAACAGAGCGTTGGAAATGTACATTCGAACACGTTTTTGGTCTTATAACTAAATGTTGATTTAATATGTAACAAACATGTTCTTTTGAAATGTTCATAACCTCTGCTATCTCTCTCACTTTTACGTCAGTAGTTGCAGTTTTTTGACATCCCGAACGTTTGTCGTCTCCTAAGTTCTTACGGCCACATTTAAATTCAGCTGCCAAAACCAGCCTCGAGCACAGCGCGCTCCACCAACCTACCACCTTATCACACTGAGTGTCGACCAGCAAAAAGACAACGCGGAAATGTGTTGATCATGTATATAGTTTCATGTATCCCTACGTGGGGGCGAAGATCAACTAGGGCAAAAACATTCCGACTTTGCAAAATAGTTCTTAATTTTTGGCTCCCACAGCTTCTACAGTTACAAAAATTTAATAGCAGCTAGATTTTAGGGTAATTATCAATATTAATCCTTAAAAAATTTCTGTATCATTAGCGGATTTGCCGTAAAAAGTTATTTCGTGTGTTTTACGAAATCTGTTAATAACTTCTGCAGTGTTGGAGTTGTAGGGTTCAAACAGAGTTTTTACAGCTTCTAATTGAATTCTCTTTCTTTTGATACCAAGTAAAACCTGTTAATACAACTGTAGGGAAAGTGACAAAATGTGACTTTCTACACAGTGTGCAAATTTTTTGACTGCTAATATTTTCATGATGACTTTAAGACATTTTTAAAGGTTTCTACATGTTCGCAAATACTTACAGTGCTCTTTTCAGATCTCTAACCGTTTCCTCTGATTTATAATTAATTTTTGAAATACGTGTACTTCCTTGTTCTACAATAATGTCACTGCCATGATAAAAAAAATTCCTACTTTGGCTTATCCTAATCATAATACTGCTTATTTCTCAAAAAACCTTGCAAAATGTTGTTTCAGATTTGCTATTTTATTTTTCCAAAGTGTTTTGTCCCTCTGAAGTATTGCTTGAAATAATTAATTTTCCTATGAGCTCATGTGTGGCTTTACCATATAACATTGAAAAAACGATCTTTAAAACTGTATGGAACTTTCCAAAATTTTAGTATCTTAAATGAACAAAAATTAAGTTACTTTCTTACTAGAGGTTGACTTCCTATATCATTGTTAACATATTATTTCTTGGATTTTACAGTGCATATTTATGTGATAAATTCCTATCCTGGCATTTGAGCTTTTAATCATCATTAAACCTTTCAGTATGATTTCTATATAACAAAATTTATTATCTTTAGACTTTATTATTATGAAGAACTTGCAGAGTGAAGAAAAGTGTTTGATTATAGTGAAATTACACCGTGATAGAATACTGCATATACTGTGATGGATTCTATCCTGCTACCACTTTTTAGTTAGGTTTAAAATGTGAATTTACTCTTTAAAACTTGATTTATTATCTGGGTTTACAGTTTAGTTTACTTAACGGCTTCAGTTAGCCGCATAAATAGCTCTATGGCTGCGGTATAGGTTGGCTCACCTATGCCTGTTCTACCGTAAACAAGCTTCATTGTAAGAATGCAAAATTCTAAGGTAGCAGAATGTCAAGCAGTCAGGGTTTCAACAAGAATTTGTGGGTTTGATAAATATGGGGCTATATATATTTAATTTAAATATCAGAACATTAACAAAGTTTGTAAGTAATTTTATTACTGTATTGAAAAAAGTCACCAAGCGGAAAAGGGGGGGGGGGTAGGTAAATTAAAATACCACCTCAACTTTTTATTTCAAATTGCCACCCTTCAAAGAACAGGAGAGTTAAAGAAAATAAAAAAATTGTGAGGTCAATCTCACACGGGGGGGGGGGGGGGGGAGAGGGAGTGGGGATCTGACCAGATCCCCCCAGGGGCAAGGGGAAAGGGGGTGGTCCAAATTTAAGAAAGAACACCTAATGTAAATAATGGATGCTCCCAAATTGATTTGCTCAAAGAATTCGGAAACTGAACTGGTTGAAAACACTGAAGTAATGACAGCAAAAATGCTCTACCATAACCTCAAATCGATTTGGAGACATAAACTAGGTGGAAAAATGTGAGTACCTGGGTACTGAAAAATGGATTGGACAAAAAAGCTATTCAGGAAAAGATACAAAAACTTGAAGTAGCCTATCAAATGTTGCAAGAGATATACAGCAAAATATGTTCTTTATAAAATACTGAGCTATGTCATTGTAAAATGGTTCTAGAATCAGTAGTTCTGTAAGAAGCCACAACCTTGTTCTCGAATGCTCATGTAGGACTCCTGGAAGAATTGGAGGAAAAAAAAAAAAAAAAAAAAAAAAAGAGCGAAAAACTTAGAGGAATCCTAGGTTCCAACTTCAAGAGTGGCATCCATCAACAGAGATCCAACAAAGAAGTCTACAACAAAATAGAGAAAATCACAAACAATCCGCAAAAGTTCTATGCTCACCTCAAACCAATAGAGGAAAAAAAAACTAAAAAAACTCATTTATTTTATGCAAAACCCAAAACCGTAATGCCCTGGTTTGTAAATATCAAAGAAGACGTGTATAAACTGCTCTCGGGTGACTAGCCGAGTCAAGAGTGCGTTGTCACAATTTCGGCGACTAGATTCATTGCCGCCATCTTCTGGTGAAGTGCACTTCACCAGAAGATGGCGGCAATGAATCTAGTCACCGAAATATCGTGTGACAACGCACTCTTGACTCGGCTAGTCACCCGAGAGCAGTTTATACATTCTCAACGCCGAGAAAGACTTCGTTCTTATATATCAAAGAAGACCTTCAACTGTTGGGATTAAAACCTGAATAGAGAACTCTTTCAGAAGTTAGTGACATGAGATAAAGTGAGACAAATAATCCAAAAGAAGATGAGGTTCCCTTTGAACGGAAGAGCGCAAACTGGCACTTTAAAAACAAATGAAGGATTCCTGTCCAAAAGAAAATGAAATTCACCGCCACACGCAAGAAGGCTTAATGTAGTCTTAGTTGGCCTCAGTGAACATGGTCTTTTCCCAATACTCTTAAACCTTGTTCTGGACAAAGTCATTCAAGAATGGGAGAAATAACTTAAAGACCACAACTATTGGAAACCTACACAACTCGGACGACTCAAGAATGTTATTAAAATTTCTTGCCTAGCCTTCGCAGATGATGAGATCACAGTAATTAAACAGATAGAAACTCTCAAAGAATGCTCTGAATGAGTAAGATTACAAATATCTTTTGAAAAAAACCAAGTTCATCTGCTCAAAACTCCATACTCAAAATCTTATCACTGAATATGGACAAATTGACAGAGTCCTGTACTTCAAGTATCTGGGAGAAATCATCGAACCCACAAGAGGAGAGAAAATAGCACAGAAAGTTTACACACAAAAACTTAGAGCCTACAACATCTATAATAAAAAAATGTTTGTCCATATACACAAAAGTCAGATATTACAACACAGTTATTAAACCCGAAGCCCCATAAACCAGCAAAATTTTAACACTACACAGGAAAGGTGACCTAGAAAGCATTTTGAAAGAACACAAGATCTTGGCACAGAAAAATGATGACAGATACAGACTTAAATCTCAAAAAGCAACAGAAACATGGTCAAACCTTGTGGCGGACACCAAGAAAAGAAGATTAAGATTTTATGGACATATTCAGACTCCCAGCTACAAGACTCATTCACAAAATTATGATGTACTTAGGACAGCTAAAAACTATGCCCTGGGTCCTGCAGGTCAAAAAAGACATGGTAAAAGCCCACATAAACTGTCAGAAATCATGAACAGACAAAAAATTAACAAACTGGAACAATGAAGTTACTAAGAGACTGGAGATGAAGTGGACTGAAGAAAGAAACACAATCCATGGAGAAAAAATATGAGATTTGTATGGAAACCCAGAAAATTGAATTGTTAAGGCTCCAATTGTCGAAAATAATATTATATAAGTGATGTATGTAGCAGGCTGAGGAAGATGAGATTTTATTAGAATCTATATTAATACGCTAAGCGCAAACTTTGGATCCCTTTTTAAGAAAATTGTGAATACGGAGAAGTGAGAGATTTGGCATAGTTAAAGTTTATATCGAGAAGAAGTGCAGAAAGATAACATCTATATATAATATGTGTTACAAATAAAGTACATTAAATAAAACAAAATAAAACATTCATTGTTTACATTCAATTGGTTTTTTTTTCAAGTGGTAACGACACTTAGCGATTCTGCCAATGTATGCGGTCTTTGGTCAACAGTAAAGAAAAAAAATAATAATCATAGTTAATACATGTTACAGATACATTATTAAACAAAAACACAAATTTGCGAACATGTGTGTACGTGACATCTGATCGGAGCCAACTATCTGACTTGTATTCCCAGCATTGAGGTGGTCTTTGGTGAAACAGAGTCGCATAAAGTAGAGATTAATCTTTGAAGTTATGAAAGGAACATTTCGAAAAGGAATGTAGTAATTCTGCCAGATAATATATGGTCTATTTATTACTTAAAATGTTAAACTTTGGTTAACATTCTTTTGATTTTTTAATTTCAGTAATTTCATTACGGATTTTTTTTTATTCAGATATTATTTGCACCTAATACCATTATGCCTCAATATAGAACATTGACAGCTGGTGAGAGAGAGAGAGAGAGAGAGAGAGAGAGAAAGGGGTACCTATTTGCGTGAAATTAAAAATTAGAGTAGACCAAATTTAAATAGTGAACACACAAAATGATTAATTATTTTGATGGATACATGTAAATGTGCACTAAATGTGCACTACAAGACATTTTGATAGTTTTGAATTTACAATGCAGGTTTTGCAAAGCAAAACCTTTCGTAACAGAAGTCACTTCAGGTGAAAGGACTGCATTTACTTCGTGTTGTTGTAAAGATAAAGCAGTTTTACTGGCCTTAAGTCAAAATGAATATTCTAAATCATTGTATGTGGAAATGACAGGTAAAAAACACCCAACACTCACCAAAGTTGAAAGGAAGAAACTACATAACTTAATGAATTACGGTCGAATTTTGCCCCCTGTGGGACCACTAGTTAATAGTTAAACCTTACCCCTGTGAGAGAAGAAGAAGTAGTGCACTATGGCGGCGACCATGACGAGTCCCTTGAGAGGGTCCTGGGCGTGGCACGGGACGCGGCCCAGCTGCAGGGCGCCCAGCGACAGGAAGCCGGACACGGCCAGCAGCGAGCCGTCGCGCAGCGTCCTCAGGTGGCGGGGAGGTGCGGCGCTGCGGACGTAGAGGCCGCTGCACGCCCACGACAGCAGACACAGCACCACACCGGCTCCTGACACACCGTCCACACAGTACACATATATTTCTAACTCTAATATTTTTAAGGAGGCATTCACTAATTACGAGAGGTAAAATATGAGGGGAGGGGGGGGTCTGGTGAAATCTCACGAAACCTCACCAAGGGGGTGGGGGGTCAAGAGAAATCTCATGTGATGTTTTGAAATTCTTTTAGAATGGTAGAGCTAACAAAAAAGTCTACAAATGACGCGAAAATCGATTTTAGGGGGTTAAACAATGACTTTAGGGTGGTATAACCACCCTTGGGAGCATGAGACCTTTTTAAAACAAAAAAGTCTGAAAGTTGCGAGGTCCTTTCGTAGGGAGGGGGTCTCAGTCAAAATTTCACGTCATTTTACAGAAGGGGGGGGGGGTCCAACCATATCTTACAAAGTCTCACGAGAGGAGGGGGAGGGAGGCAGAATTCCGGAAAAAAGCTTCATGTAATTAATGAACACCCTCTAAGTGTTTTATGTATTGAGTAAGCCGACACTACAGTACTTTTCTTCATCCTGACTTTATTCCCTCTTGGTATCTAGGGTCATTAGGGGGCATCCATTAATCACGTGTGGTGTTTTTCCGGAAATCTGAACCTCTCCCCTCCCTCTAGTGAAGTGAGATGTTCAGGACCCCCCCCCCCCTCCCCCTGCTTACCGACTCCGTTATCTTTTTTAGACCATTTTAGCTCTCCTGTTTTATAGGATGGTTATTACCCCCTCCAAATAACGTAGGGACTCACCTTATTTGCAGAGTCCCACCCATTTTTTTAGCTCTAATGTTCATCAAGAAGTTAAAAAGATGGTGTGAGATTTCTGTTGACCCCCCCCCCCCAACCCGGTGAGATTTTGCCAGACAACCACATCCCCCCCCCTTTATTTAACCTCACGTAATTAATGGATACCCCCTTAGTGGCAGAAGTGGATTGGGGGGGGGGGTGCAAGGAACATGGAGGAATATGGCCATAACCTTTTGAAGAAACCATCCTAGTACAGGGCTAGTCAAAATTATTGCAGCGATTTCACAATTTTTCTTTTGGCTGCCCTATTATAGGTACGACAATGGGGTGTACTGTTATAAGACAAGTGGCTATCCAAGTTTCGATTGCACTAAATGTAAGCTTCCTGCAGTGTCAGCTATAGCACTAGAGAGCTGAAAGTGAGAAAGTGTACATTGTTCTCAAATTTCATTCGACTCAGTATGTGGTAACTTTTCAGTGACACATTAGAACAAAGTTCGGCAAGGATCCCCTACATGTTAACACCATTCGGTGTTGGTATCAACAGTTTAAAGCCACGGGATGCCATTGTATAGGTAAAACAATGGGCACACCCTCCTGTGTCTCAAGAAACGATTGTATGTGTGCGCACCAGTTACGTTCATAACGCACAGAAGTCTACTCCTTGAATGAGCAGGGAATTAGGTATACCACAGAAGACCGTTTGGAGAATCCTACGGAAGCGACTGTGTACGAAGCCTTACAGGTTACAGTTGCTACAAGCACTGTCGCACAACAATGAAGTGCATTGTTTTCAATTCTGTGCTCAATGTCTTGAACAAGATGAAACATTCACAGAAAAACTTGTGTTTAGTGATGAGGCCACTTTTCATGTGAGTGGAAAAGTGAACAGGCACAATGTGCGCCTTTGGGGGAACCGAAAACCCCCATACTTATGTGCAGCATGTTCGTGACTCTCCCAAAGTCAACATGTTTTGCACGATCTCATGAAAGAAACTTTATGGGCCTTTAATGATGTGACAATCACAGGGAAAATCTATCTGCACATGTTGCAGAATTGGCTCGTGCCACTTCTGGAAGCTGACAGTGAAGATTTCATTTTCCAGCAGGACGGTGCTCCACACCATATTTCTATAGTTGTCCGTAATTTCCTAAACACCAGGATTCCAAACAGATGGATTGTTTGTGCTGGGGATGCTGATCGTCAGCTGATCTCATTGCCTCCTCATTCCCCTGACCTAACCTCCTGCGACTTCTTTGTTTGAGGTTTCGTAAAAGACACAGTGTTCGTGCCACCAGTACCAGTTGATCTGCCATACCTCCTGGTTCGCATCACCAATGCATTTGCTCTCATTGACAGAGACATGCTGCATCGGGTATGGGAAGAACTCGATTATAGACTTGATGTGTGCAGAGTCACTAAAGGTGCACATATTGAGCATCTTTAGACACTCAAAAAAACTTTCACAGTTTGTTTATATACCTGTGTAATCTTGTAAGTATATGTCAAATAATAAATCTGTAGTAATTTTCTGAAGTCACTGCATTCATTTTGACTAGCCCTGTATTTTGCATAGTAGTTTTAGAAAAATATGGAAAACTGAAAATTAGACGATTTGAACCAGTTTCCGTCTGCAGATGCTAGGCCCAACCATTACCGCTCACCCACTGGGTTCAACAAGGTCTCGAGTGTCAAGAAAAAGTTTCAATCATTGTGAAACCAATCAGTAATGGACTGTACTGTACTGGCAAAATTTTGGGATAAATGGCTGAAAGTGAAGTAACACTAGTACAGTGTTTGATTAGTGGGTCAGTCAGCCCAAATAGCACATTTAAGGTGAGGGAGGGCAGGCAGAAAACAATTAGAAGAAAGTCAGTGTCACGTCAGGTTATCAACACGGAGCCGAAGCCAGGACTCCAACAAGTGACCGCTCATTCACCTTCTGCTCAAGACACATTGTAATCTATTAGGTTATAGTTTTTTCTTATTACTTTACACCTAATCAATATTTAGGCCATTAGAGACATGAGAGAACCGGAAACTTTTATTCTTTTTCTTTCTTTTTTTGCCCAAGGCTTTATGCCTCATCAACATCAACATCATAGGAGGTGGGGAAGGTCTGGGGACAAAGAATGGGAAAGAACTGAGCCATGATCTTTTGAATGAAGTGTCCTGGTATTCACCTAGAATGGTTTTGGTAAACCATGAAAAGCAGTAATTCAGACAGCCCGATGTGGAGTTGAACCACTCCGTCCCAAATGCCATGCCAGACCATTAGTGCTCACCTACGATATGCTCAGTGTACAGAACATTCACCAATATCACTATTTTCTAGTTTGTTTCAATCCTGATAATTTTTTTTTTCTGGCCTCATTGATGTAAAGGTCTTTACAGGTGAGAAAGGAGTGTGGCAAAGGAATGGGAAAGAATTCAGTCAGAGTTTTTTTTTTTTTTGAAGGAAATCGTCTAGACTGATTTGGGAAAACAATGGAGAACCCAACACATTTTGTTTTACAACAGTCAACATAGGTTATAATATAAATTCTCAAATTCTATTAAAAATAATAAAATTCATCATTTTGTAAAACATTACACACCCTGTAAGTACAACTGAGAAGTATACTTAACAGATGATGTATGATAACTTTGGTAACGGAGCGTGTATAAACCACGTAGCTCCATTTTGGCTTCTTGTGGACCCCCCCCCCCCCCACCACGTACCCCTACGTGGCTTTTGCCTCTACCCCCCCCCCTCCCCCCACACACGTAGCTTTTTCCCCTTTTGATTCAAGAAGACATTTTGTACTGTTTTCTCTTGTCAGACTATTGTTAATTACATATGGAGATAATTAACTGAGGGAAATAAATATTCACATGCTGTTGGGTTCAGTTCCTCATTTTAACTGTGAAAAATGTTATGAAAGGAAAGCTACGTGGCCTGGTTCTGAACCCCCCCCCCCACGTAGCCCAGCGTAGCCTTCCATCCCCCCCCCCCCTAGACCGAGCCACTTAGTTTGTGCACGCTCCCTAAGTTATATTACATAAATTTTTTTGGAAGAACTGTATCCAACCATGCATCTATATAACTGGTTTCAATAATAATGAAAATACTATTAGGCAATGAAAATAAGAGAGGGTAGGAAATGTAAACACATAAGTCATCACAGATGAAAGCAGGAGGGCTATGATGAACAAATAAAGATGAACACACTTAACAATATTTCAGTATAAACTTTAACCAGGTTCAGAGATGAGACATAGGCAAAGGGATCAAATATGTATATACTCACTAAGCCTGAACCAGCATATAACTAGAGTCATGTGGTCAAATTTCTCATCTCCAGATGAATAAGATTTATGCCAAAATATTGTAAAGTGTTTTTGTGTTTATTTGTTCATACCGGCCCTCTTGGCTCAATCCGCTGCAAGTGATGGGTTTCTTTATCTCGTCCCTTACTATGTGGTGTACATCACTAAAACAATCTCGTACTTACCGACAGTGGTGAAGACGAGTGCAGTATACGCGTCCCCGGTGGCTGCGACAGTGTCCAGATAGAGGGACAGCAAGACGACAGCAGCTGCCGAAGACACAGCCAATCCGACAGCAAGAGCAATGATCTGGATCACGGCAAAACACCAGATCAGAAAGTGTAGGATACTATCGTGCACCAATTTTAATTATCATTATTACTATTACTATTACATCGCGATTCACTAAAAGTGTAATAATTTGGAAAGGATATACGGGATATGGCAGAAGGCGCCCATGGGCTATTTTGAGGAACCATCCCAGCATTCACCAGGAGCGATCTGGGAAAACCATGGAAAACCCAAACCAGGATGGTCGAAGTCATTTATCGAGAACTACTCCTGTCGGATTTTAAGTTTGCTCGCCTGGTAAATCCTTTCTATTCCATTCTCTAATCGCTTGTGGAAAAATGAGTACAGAAATGAATCAGTTCTGGCCCTGATTTCACTCATGTTATTTTCGCGGTCATTCCGAGATATGAATGTTGGTGGTAGTAACATTTGTTGCTGTCATTCTGAAATACGTCAGTTGTTAATTTTTCAATTATCTTCTGTCAAGATCAACACCTTCGGTGTTCCAGGTGCATCTCCTTCAACATTGCACTTACACTTTCCCTCCAACTATATATACCTGTCACGAATCGGTCGGCTCTTCTTTGGAACTTCTCTAATGCCTCCATTAACCCCTTTTTATGGGGAGCCCAAACAGAACAACAATATTCTAAGTGAGGACGCACTAGTGACTTGTACGCAATCAATTTAACTTCTGGAGTGCATTGTTTTAAACGACGACCTGGAAATCGGAGCATACAATTTGTTTTCTCAATTACCGTCTCAATATGCATTCCACAACAAATTATTACGAATTGTTACCCCTAGGTATTTAGCGGAATCTACCATTCTGAGGACAGTGCTATTACTTGTACATTTGAAGCTAAATGGCGCCACCTTTTTACTTATATGCATGACTTGGCATTTTTTAGCATTTAACTCCAACTGCCAGTCTTTACACCACACAATTATTTTAATAATATTGTCTTGTAACAAAACTTTTCAGCTAATTGAGGTAATTAGACAGATGCAGGAGAAGATTGTGGGCAGTGAATTTAGCCATGGCCTTTGAATGGAAACACTTGAAGTAATTTTGGAAAACCATGGAAAATAAAACTGGAATACCTATCAATGATCTATTTATTTCTTTATAAACTTTATGACTTCCACAGCCTTCAGGACGGTTCATATCTGATGTGCGATTGTGAGCAACCACCAATAACATATGCACACAGCCTTACATGTTTTCTCTCATCGCAGTTGTCAACTTTGGTATGTGAAGTTTTCATGACAATTCCAAGTGGGTGGACAAACTTCTTAAACAAGTAATCAAAGAACAACACTATAATGTATATGCAGTAATTTAATTTATAATGTTTACAGCTAACACAAGTGAAATATTTTAGTAATATTTGAGTACATGATATGACTAGAAATGAGGTAGAAAACTGTACTTGTAATTCTACATGACAGGTAACCTGTAGATAAGATACAAAGGCTCTGGTCCAACAGTGGTGTATCGGAAGAGTCCTTTGGTCTTGAATTTCATAAATATACAAGGAACTGTGCTTCTCAAAGCCATGGAATGCATACCAAAGAAGTACAATGGCTTAAAATGTGGGTAGTGCTATAAGGGAAGCAAATGTGCGTTTGATCTGAAATTTGATATAGAAGTTCCAAGCCAACCACCTCAGAACTAATTGTATTTTTGTTACGAAACTTTGTATACACGTTCCTCGGGAGATATGGGGATTACTGGAGATCGCGATTCCATCAGGAGTTGTTGTTATAATACTGCAGTGGTCAAAGGCAAGACTCCATTGAAATTCTTTCTGAAGTACATTTAATGGTTTCATGCTGGTCCAGGCTGTATTACAACGGAATTACTGCTTGAAAACAATACTTTTTGCGACTGACTACAACAGTGATCCAACGATATTACTGAATGTTGTTGTAGCAGAATTGCGATCTCCAGTAGACCCGAAGTATGATCTAAGAAAATTTGTATTTTGTAACCATCAGATATGCCTATGCCAAATGAGTAAAATCGTTTGAAACATGGACAGTTCCATATAAGTTACTATGCAAGAAATACATATTATTACCTGTTTATGTTCCTTTTAGCCGTTTCTCAGGCTTTATTTTTAGAGAAAAAACTCCATTCTCCATCGATATGACATGACACAAATATTTATAAATGTAGGCGGGTAATATCTAGATCGCGATACCACTGCAACCACTTATCGCCTCGCGATGTAAACACTTCCCGATGGAGAGAGTATGACGTCACTGTGTTTCCGTGTGCGACGTGTTCAGTCTTCGATCGATTTGAGAATACACGTTAGGCCATAGAACGTAACCAACCAATTGTAATAATAATAAAAAATTAATGGATTGAAAAAGTTAAAGAAAATTATTACTTGCACAATTGATAATATTATTAAAATATGTACAACATTCCAAACTGATAATTGATATCGTTCATTAGCGTTAACGTTATTAGTCACAATTCCATTGATTTTTATTTGATTCCATTCTTATTTATTTCCTCGCGTGGCTGAAATTGCTATTAAAATCATTCAGACGAAATAAAAACAAGATTTTGTCAATAAGTTTCGTTTAGCTTGAAACGCAGCCTGGACCATACTAACAGTGATAGATATGATTTGGAAATTGGGTTTCGGCAATATCGTGTGGGACGGTTACGTTTCACTATGGTCCAGGCTGCAGTAAGACGTAAACGATATTAACAGTGATGGATATGACAGAAATTAGGTATCCGCAATAAGGTTTTCGATAGTTACGTTCAGGGTGGTCAAGGCTGCATCAAAACCTCATCGCAAATGAATTTATTCCTGTACTATTGGTGCAAATTTCTCGATATGAGACGTATTAGCGATGTACTACTTTCCATTTAGTGACTTTAGTGACATTTAAAGCTGCGAGTGGAATGTATATGTCACATTCAGCAAGGTAGTGACGTCATACTCTCTTCATACGGAAGTGTTTACACCGTGAGGCGGTAAGTGGTTGCAGCGGTATCGCGATCTAGATATTACCCATGTAGGCTACACCATTGAACTTTGATGGCAAAAATGGTGTACTGTCTATGGTGTTAATAATCTACTACATTTCGCACTGTAGCCAACCCCTTACAATGACATTTCTTTATTATAGGAAGTTGAAATGCAGCATAGACTAGAATGAATACCAACACTGCATGTTACTGTAATAAGAGGTTGGCAGCCATGTGAAATGCTTTAGATTATTAAGGTCGTTGACAGTTCAACAATTATTTATCTATGGTTCAACATGTCTGCTATTTTTCCCAAAAAAATAAAGCTTGGGGGGGGGGGGGGGGAAACAGCTCCAAGGAACATAAAAAAGTTAGAATATGTATTTATTGTATATTAACTTGTACGGAACAGTCCATATATTGAACAATTATGCTTGTTTGCTATATATTAAATGTTCTACTTTTCTCGAATCATATCACTCAAGGAGTGGGTGTACAAATGTTCATAACAAAAGGACTATTCCCTCCGAGTTTGTTCGCATTAGAGGTATACCTTTCAAGCAAAAAGAAACATGCTTCAAACATAATGCCATACTAAAATGACCATATGCAATAGCGTTGGCTGTAAAATCAGCGGCCATTTCTAAACACACCTTTGAAAACAATGGAAATTAAATTCTGCCTTATGCTGTAATAAAGTGCATGGTTTTTCGTTATGGTTTAGTTTTCTTTGATAAGCCTACTTGATTCTCGGGCAACAATATAAGATGTGTTTGAACACGGCAGCTGACGATATCGCATATAATTTGGCTTAATGTGTACGGTACGTTTCTTTTTGCTTTAATGTTCACTCTTATCTCGAAAGGTATGTGCTCCGGAACTTGTGTACGAAATTGCAGACCAAAGTGACGACTGCTTCAGCTTATAACCTTGTCGCACCATCCTAAAAACTAGAAATAAGATTTTATTCGTCTGCCAGCAATTTTCTATATGGATACTACCGGCCCAGTGAACACATCACGACATCCTTCGATTTCACATGACCTTGTGAACTGCCACTCAACAGATGGCAGTTCTATCATTACCTGGTGCCACAATCTGATGATGAATTCTTGTAGAAATCGACGAAACAAATCGAAAATAAAGAATAAATTTTTTTGATATCTCGCTTGGTTTTCGAGATATACCGTATCATGTTAAAAGTCACTTTTAAGTATAGTTCCTTGTGCTTTTGGTGAAGTTTCTTCTTGTCCAGGCCGTATTTCAACCTAACAACAAGCACTAGGAAGAAAAAACTGTGCAGATATAGTGGTTTTGGTGAAAAAAAATTCTGGTCCAGGCCGCATTTCAACCTAACCACTTCAATTTTGAGATACAATATCTCGAGAACTAAGCAAGATATCAAAAAAATTTGGGATTACTGGAGATCGCGATTCCGCCAGGAGTTGTCAACATAATACTGCAGTGGTCAAACGCAAGATTCCACTATAAATTCTTCCCTAAGTACATTTAACGGTTTCATACTGGTCCAGGCTGTATTACAACCTAATTTGTGCTTGAAAATAGTGGTCCAGGCGGTATTACAACAGAATTACTGCTTGATAATAATACGTCTTGCGACTGACTACATCAGTATTCCAACGATATTACTATATGTTGTTGTAGCGGAATCGCGATCTCCAGTAGACCCAAAAATTTATTCTTTACTTTCAACTTATTTCGTCGAGTTAACAAGAATCCATCATCAAATTGCGCCGCCACGGTTATCGTAGAATCCCCCAACAGACTCTAAAGAAGAACACACACTTTAATGCCTAAATTGTCTTTTCATTTGTTTCATCTCATCTTACCCAACAACGCAATACTGGATTGAACACCAACCAATGCGAATATACGTTGTTTTTCCTACCGCCAGAAACAAAACGACTTCATTAATGTCAAAAAACTTAATTTCTTGCATATGGCATCAGAAATTACATCACGATTACAGAACCGGCATTCAGACTTTGGTGCTACCTCTTGCCAGATGGTAAAAGCGTTAGGCATTAAATGCATTTAAACATACCTCTATGAGCTCTCTACGAGGTGACAACTCAGGCCCTGCGTCTTCATTATCTCTGCGTGACTCCTCGTCGCTGCCATAGTCCTCGGAACCGCCCCCATACACCTCCTGAACCAGCAAGTCTTGCCTCTCCTCCCTGTCAAACATCGTTTTGAAAGGCAACGCCCCGCCGCAGCCAGATATAAAGCGCGCCGGTTCACATCTCGACGTCCATCTTATCTTATCTTATGTAAACACCACGGGGGGAAAAAAGTGATAATTACATCTCTCTTTAACCTAACCCATATTTTTATCTCACAGACAAATACTCTTCTTCGAATGAATAAACTGGCCAAAGTTTCAATACATACATTATTCAGATGTTGTCAAAGACATTCCTAATCTTTGTTTCTCAGTCAAAGGTCATTCCCGTACCATGTCCCGTACTATTTATCAACTAGAGCAAATAAATATTGTATTAGTTTTTTAATATCATTATGAAAAATATGTAAATGTATAATGGAAACTGATAAAATGTTTGTAAAGAAATGATAATTATTCTATCTAATTGTGAAAAACAGTTTGTTTCCTCAATTCACAGAAAACCAATGACGCTACTAGTTATTTGCATGGTTATTTGATTATATGTACTTTGATGTCAACATTGTTTGTAAATATTGATTTTCAGGGCGACAAATGTCATTGTAGTATCATTGTTGGTACCTCCTAATCTTTTTTCCGTGTTTACTTATGAACTCGCTTTAATGACGATTTTAAAATCCTTTCAAAATTCTGACTATCTGATAGACTGATAACCTGTTTTTAACATTATCTGTTACGAGTACTTTAATTAAATACAATTTGAGAGTCACGGTAACTAGTTTTAAAGATATCTATTGTTTCGAGAAAATTACAATGCATGGAAAAAATAACGTGAATTCTAAGATAAGGGTGGACAATGTGAATATTTTATATAAAACTACATGGAATCTGTTAAATCAAATGTAATAAACATTTGAGTTACCGTACTTATTACAGTTGTATATTACAGCTCTCATTTGTGTAATTAACTTGGAGAAAGCACTAATACGTGAATAACAGTAACCATATGGTATTTTAACTAACCGCGGCATTAAATACCCCAAGATTATGTTGTTTAAAGGATGGCAGACAAATTTAGAGACAGATGATTATTAATTTCGAAAGATTTGAAAAAAAAATTGTGTTGGTTTTCCTCCCTTCCCTTTCACTTCTTACTTCTAACATTAGTAATTACTATTCTCCCAGTATTCATCAAGGCTTCATTACGAAGATATTATTTTTGATGAAATGTGATAAGTGGCTATTTTCCTACACATCTATTTCCATAAATTGTTACTTTAAATTCCTTTTGTGTTCAGCATATAACTTCATTTATTCCAGACCCTAACTCCCTTGCATACTACCTAATGCTTGCAATCATGTGTCAGCTCATGGAAATCTCTTTCCTCCCACCTACTTACTACTAATTTCTCAAACAATACCCATCCAGGCCTCATTGCCAATATACACTCACCTCCTATTTTCCAATTTAATTTAATTGTGATGGATCACATGCTCAGGTGGCAGTTTCCCTAGCTATATACACTGAAGAGCCAAAAAAAATTTGTATAGGCATGCATATGCAAACACAGAGATATGTAGACACTCAGATTAAGGCAATGCGGTCGGCAACGCCTATATAAGAGAAGAGGTGTCTGGCGCAGGCGTTGGATCGGTTACTGCTTCTACAATGGCAGGTTATCACGATTTAAATGAGTTTAAACATGGTGTTATAGTCGGCGCACAAGAGATGGGACACAGCATCTCCGAGGCACTGACGAGTTGGAGATTTTCCCGTACGACCATTTTATGAGTGCACCATTAATATCGGGAATCTGGTAAAGCAGCAAATCTCTGACATCGCTGCAGCTGGAAAAAGATCCTGCAAGAATGGGACCATCGACGACTGAAGAGAATCTTTCAACGCGACAGAAGTGCAACCCTTTCGGAAATTTCTGTGGATTTCAATGCTGGGTCATCAACCAGTGTCAGCCTGCGAACCATTCAATGAAACATCACCAATGTGGACTTTTGGAGCTGAACACCCACTCATGTACCCTTGCTGAGTGCACGACACAATGCTTTATGCCTGCCTGGGTCTTTCAACACCTGCATTGGACTGTTGATGATTGGAAACATATCTCGTTTCCAATTGTATCGAGTTGATGGGCGTGTACAGGTATGGAGACAACCTGATGAATTCATGGACCCTGCATGTCAGCAGGGGACTGTTCAAGCTGGTGGAGGCTCTGTAATGGTGTGGGGTGTGTACAGTTGGAGTGACATGGGACCCCTGATACGTCTAGATATAACTCTGACAGGTAACACATACGTACACATCCTGGCTGATCTCCTGCATCCATTGTGCATTCCGACGGACTCGGGCAATTCCAGCAGAACAATGCGACACGCCACACATCAAGAATTGCTACAGAGTGGCTCCAGGAACACTCTTCTGAGTTTAAACACCTCCGTTGGTCACCAAACTCCCCATACATGAACAATATTGAGCATATCTGGGATGCCTTGCAATGTGCCATTCAGAAGAGATCTCCACGCCCTCGTACTCTTACGGATTTATGGACAACCCTGCAGGATGCATGGTGTCAATTCCCTCCAGCACTACTTCAGACATTAGTCGAGTCCATGCCACGTTGTGTTGCGGCACTTCTGCGTGCTGCGGGGGCCCTGCACGGTATTAGGCAGGTGTACCAGTTTTTTTTTTTTAAATTATGGCTTTACGCCTCATCTACAGCTAAGGTCATTAGACGCGGGATGGGTCTGGGGACAAGGAACGGGAAGGAATTAGGCCATGGCCTTTTTGAAGGAAGCATCCTGGCATTCGCCTGGAGTGATTTGGGGAAACCATGGAAAACCCAAATCTGGATGCCCAGACGGGGATTTGAATCCATGTCCTCCCGAGTGCGAGGCCAGAATGTTAACCGTTCACCCACCATGCTCAGTATGTACCAGTTTCTTTGGCTCTTCAAAGTATATATATATTAGGGTTACCAGAATTTTTTTCTCCAAATCCAGGGACGCTTCACAACTTTTTCACCAGAATCCGGGGACGCTTTCTTGCGCAAGACCAGCCATCTCTCTGTTAACTTGAAAAAGGGGATTTTCACCCGAAATATTGTTTTTTCTTTGTGTGTTGTGTTGCTGCTGCCCTCCTCTCTTCAACTTTGGTGAGTGTTGGGTGTATTTTCCCTTTTTTACATATATATTACTCAGTTTTCAAGATACTTGTATAGCATGTTAAAAATCAGTTATAGCTATAGTTCCTTGAGCTTTGGGCGATGTTTCTTCTGGTCCAGGCATATTTCAACCTAACAATAACCCCTAGGAAGAAAATAAAACACCTATAGTGTATTTCCACCGTGTAGGTATAGTGGTTTTGGTGATTTTTTTTTTGTTCAGGCTGGATCTCACCTTAACCTCTTCACTTTTAAGATACAATTTCTCGAGAACTAAGTGATATATCAGGAAAAATATTCTTTACTTTCAATTTGTTTGTTCGAGTTACATAAGAATCCATCATCAAATTGTGGCACCACAGTTATTGTAGAATCCCCCTGTGACCGGTCCTCTCTACTTGGGTGAAATGTGCCCACTGGAACTTCCCCATGCTCCGCAGTCAAATGAAGTCTCGGCAGACAAACGAAGGCTTGGCAATGCAGGAACAGTGCATAATGTCTACCTCACCCAAACCGTGTAACAAGAATGGTACCTCATAAAAAACTGGACAAGATTGTAGGTCAGGGGCATTCTCGAATGTACAGTTTATCAATGATTACTACCAACATTTTGTGTATATTCTATCAATTAAATTGCTGAAGACATGAAGTGCAATGTGTATGTGTTTGTTAAACATGTAACAGAAGTATTACAAACTATGAGATCTGAACACAGTGTAATGAAAACTATAACCCAAATAAGTTATTTATAGTTTATAGTTAGTACATTATGATTTATGCAGATGTTTCAAATATATGTAAGCATTTGTACCTGTTAATGCACAACATTGAACTCACTGTAATGACATAATTGATATCAAAGTTTATTCCACTTTTTAGAGAAATGCCAGTACACCGCCACAAAAAATGTTGAAATGTGGTACAACCTGCCAATTTTTACTTTTTCACTAACAAAGTTGTGCCCAGTCTTCAAGTATCTGAATTTTCCTAAAGTAAACGTATACGGTCTTGTAAAATGATACAACACCACATAGAAATTAAGAAGACGTATACTCTCCACTCTTTAATTTTTCAGTTACTTTATTCTTCAATTTGGTGGTGATGCAGTTCGTGGTTGTTCCGATTGTACAGGTCGAGTACCAGCGTCACTTCGTCACCACACAACAGAACAAGCCTACTGTCAGGCTCAAGCATTTGTCCAAGATCGGTTCTCTGTACTGTATTTGCCACCGAGCGTGGTGGTGTAACGGATAGCGTTCTGGCCTCGCATTCGGGAGGACGGCGGTTCGAATCCCCGTCCGGGCATCCAGATTTGGGTTTTCCATGGTTTCCCCAAATCACTCCAGGCGAATGCCGGGATGCTTCCTTCAAAAGGCCATGGCCGAATTCCTTCCCATTCCTTGCCCCCATCCTTTCCCGTCTCTAAAGACCACGTTGTTAAAAAGGGACGTTAAACTGTTACAAAAAAAAATGTATTTGCCCAGTGGAGGTCGCACTGGTAGCGGTAAACCATGTGAGCCTAGACAGTGTTTGTATGACTTTAATTACTATACTCAAGCATTGATCTCACCAAGGTTTTGTAACTTCCCCTCAAATCTCTTTTCCAGTAAATGCAGCATTTTGTATCCTCTCCCTACCACTTGCCAAATTGAGTTTTCTTCTATCCAATACATGAATGTCTGTATCAAAATTTTCATCAACCAAGCAAAGTACACTGCCTGTAATTGAATCACTAAGTGCAGAAAGGGAACATGTCCAGTTCAATAAGTTTTAGGGACATGACAAAAAACTATATTACGTTCATACCGTAGATTACTTAGTATTACATTTTGTGGTTATTTGAGATAGGAAGCATATTATTTAAAAGTTTTCTAAATGGATTTCTGCAGAGAACAAAAGGGCTAAGTTCAAAGATGCCTTTTCTGGGAAAAAAAGTTTTTGTCAAGAAATGGACATGTTCCCTTTCAGCAATTAGCGATTCAATTAAAAAATAGCTTTTCTGCGCAGAAAACCTGATGTACTTAAGCAATTCTGCTGATAGTAACGAGGATACCGTAGTCAAGAACTTTCTTGAGTGTGGGACCCAGATTATTGGTATCAGTGGTACAAAGATCTGTTTGTGTAAATTACCACAGGACCGATACAAGCTGGAGTTGGGAAGATAGGAAGGGTGTCGTGATAATTAGGAAACGTTCGTGCGGGCCTGTGAATATTTGGTTATATGTTATGCTGATAGTTAAGGCTTGCAGGTTCAGTTATTAAGTTTAGAAATAAATACACAGTCGCTCTAAAGTTTGTATCCTGGTTTAATTCACACAACACATACAATGCCCATCACCACCACTGAATTAAATAAGTTTATTGACCATGGATAAAGCTATCATGAAACTACTTCTCTTCAGACTACAGGTTCTGACCATGCTATAGGCTCGACTGCTTTGTACAAACGCGTACTTGAAATTCTACAGACTCAAATGTTCTTCACAACACTTATACTTCATATTAAGGGGACAGCACTAACTTGCTTTCTTGTCCTTTTATACTATAAATGTGAAGCCTGGCACGCCCTATTATATTAAAATGCTGCGCACCAAATTACCTGCAAGCATTTGCGGCAACTATAGTACGCATCATGAAAGAAGCGGCCCAGTTTAGGGAGGCTGTGCGCAGGTACGTCATCACTCCGCCAGTAGCCAATAGAATTCAGCACTTGTCATGGTTACACGAGTGTTGATTGTTTGCTGCAGCTTACACTCCTGTCTCTCTTAATGGTATTAGCACATCAAGCATTGCTAAAATGCATATTATTATTTAGTAGTAATATTAGTGTAAATACTATACTTTCTTCCTCTCTCTACGTCGCTCGTCTCCTGCTGGAAATGCGGCAACGTCGTATACCCTGTGTCCCTATTTCTGTGCCACCCGCCTTCGTTCGTGATGCGCACTATAGCTTAGTACAAATAACTAAAGGGGTAGCATTATCTAGCTCGTTTGTCCTCTTTATATAAAATAAACTTAAGACTGGTACACGCTACCAACACTATATGCCGTGCTCCTACTTAGCGTATGACATGTTCGACGGTCAGCTTCCAACTAATTCAACAATCACTTTTCTGCACCTTGCACCACTGCATTCAACAATGTATTGTGAAGTATTTGAGCCTTTACAAATAATTATATTCAAATTACTTCTTTTAAGCCTCAATACTATCAAAATACTTTAAATACAATAAATTCATGACAGCTTATCCACACTATATCAAAATCAAATGCTGTCTCACCACAGGGGGGGTGAAAAGAATGCTGGGTAAGCAGTTTGGCCTGGATGGACAGTGAATTAGGGGCAGAATATGGAAGGGAAAAGAACAGTAAATCAGCAATCAATTTCAGGCAGTAGGTAAGAAGAGTGGAATGATTTATTCAGAGAGGAACTGGAAAATATTCCTACAGCGACAAAAAAATTTAAAGTATGTTTGTATAAACAAAAATTGTTGTGTGTTCCAGTTCACGCATCATTCAGAAACTGTCGAATCCCTTGTTTCATTCACTACTTAACGCATTACAATTTATATTTTCTAATCAGCTCATTTTGTGTCCCTTCAAATCCATAACTTTGTTTTTGACTTTATTATAGGTTCTTATTGCTGTGGTCTTTTAAAGGCTTTTTCACATTAAATCAGTTTGACATTAGAAAGCCAAAACAAGACTGGAAAACTTGAATTTTCTGGAATAAGCTATCATATGAGAAGTATCTGCAACATTAAGTCATCCGTATTTCCAATTTCTTCCTCTCCAGAATGGAAAGCTCTACTACATGTAATGTTATGCAACTGTGAATGAGAAATATTGTCACAGTCAGTCTGCAAACTCATCTAAATCATCATTCTCAAGATAATTAAGTCAATATTTGCTAAACTGCAACAAATCTTGCATACTTTTACACGCTGGATGGTATCATAGATTAAAACTGTTATCCTATGTCGTTTCAAGCAGTAGCAGTAGCATTTCTCAAACTTATGCTTTTCTTTTTTTTTTCTTTACTTATTGCTTTACACTTCGTCGATGTCATGGTCATTAGAGGCGGGATGGGACTGGGGAGAAGGAACGGGTAGGATTTCGGCCATGGCTTTTGAAGGAAGCATCCCTGCATTTGCTTGGAGTGAATTGTGGAAGCCATGGAAAACCCAAATCTGGTTGCGCAGGAGGGGGTTCGAACCACCGTCCTCCCGAATGCGAGGCCAGAGCGCTAACTGCTCACCCACCACGCTCAGTCAAACTTATGATCTCACTTAAGAGTGACATTGGGTGGAAGTAAGGGAGCATTCATAAACTACGTGGCTCAGTCTAAGGGGGAGGGGTCGGATGGAAAGCTATGCTGGGCTACATGGGGGGGGGGGGGAGGTTTTCGGAGCCAAGCCAAGTAACTTTTCATTCATAATACGAGGGTGAGCCAATGAAAACCTTAAGTTTGTAATAAAAAATCGAAATTTCGCGGTTATCCTGTAAGTTGGTAAACGTGCTACAAGCAGCGTGCAGAATGGCCTGTAGGTGGCAGCATAGTGCAGATGCACAAATACCGTCGCAGTATCAATATAAAGATGGCTGCCCCACTTGAGACTTGCACCAGGGAAGAACAGCGTGCTGTTATTCGGTTTTTGAGTAGTGAAGGTGTGAAACCTTTTGAAATTCGTCGAAGAATGAAGGTTCCGTACGGTGATGCATGTTTGTCACAGCAGCAAGTCTACGAATGGAGTAGGAAGTTCGCAAATGGTGTGACTTCAGTGGAAGATGCTCCTCGTCCAGGTCAGGCACAACGAGTTGTGACCCCACGGATTATTACAACAGTTGAAGCCATAGTGATTGAAAACTGCCGAGTGACACTGAATGACATTGCAGCATGTTTAAAGATTAGTCATGGTTCAGCACACCACATTGTGCATGATGTGCTCCAGTTTCACAAAGTGTCTGCAAGATGGGTGCCACGGCAGCTGACTCCTGAAATGAGAGAACGACGTGTTGATGCTTGTGAAGAACTTCTTCGGCGCTTTGAACCAGAAGGTGATGGCTTCCTTGCAAGAATCGTTACTGGGCACGAAACCTGGGTTCACTTCCACCAACTGGAAAATAAGAGAGAGAGCGAGCAAGGAATGGCGCCATTCCTCATCACCAAAACCAACGAAGTTTCGAACAGAACCATCAGCAGGGAAGGTTATGCTGACTCTCTTTTGGGACGAAAAAGGCGTCATTTTGGAGCATTACATGCCTAGAGCGACCACTGTCACCAGTGCATCATACACAGATCTCCTAAAAAATCATCTTCGGCCTGCAATCAAATCAAAGCGACGTGGATTGCTGTCATCAGGTGTCCTTTTGCAACATAACAATGCAAGGCCCCACACTGCCTGTACAACAGTTGCAACGATCACAGACCTGCATTTTGAGTGTCTTCCTCATCCACCATACTCATCAGACCTTGCCCCAAGTGATTTCCATATGTTTGGACCACTCAAAGAAGCAATGGGAGGAAAGAAGTTCCGTTCTGATGAAGAGGTACGCCACGCGGTGCATGAGTGGTTGCGCGACTACCAAAAGAATTTTTTTCTAAAGGAATTTATGCACTTTGTAAGCGCTGGAGGACTTGCATTGAGCATGGGGGAGATTATGTTGAAAAGTGATACAGCTTTGTACCACTTCTGCACAATAAATAATATTTAAAAAAATATTTAAGGTTTTCATTTGACTCACCCTCATGTTTGTCACAGTTAAAATAAGGTACAAAACACACAACATGTGAATATTTATTTCCGTCATTTAATTATTACCACATGCAATTTAAGATAGTTTGATAAGAGAAAACAGTACAAAATGTCTTATGTAATCAATGGATAAAAAAAAAAACTACCTGCCTCACAGGAAAATGGGGAAGGGGGGGGGGGGAAGTAGAGGCAAAAGTTAAAGCAGATTATGTGGGGGGGGGTCAAAATAGGGCTACTTAGTTTATGGATGCCCCTTAAACTTACCATTTTTTCAAGTAAGCCATGTATTTATTGGGTGCCAAATGGTACAATCTTTGTGGGTTGAGAATAGTCAAAAACAAGTTTTCGCACCTTAATCTGCCATATACAGTAGTTTACTGCTGATATCTTGAAGTTATTGTAGACTGTAATATCCACAAAGAGTACATAACAGTATATTAACTGCTATTTTAATTTAAAACTTAGCACACATTCTGAAAACCAGTTATTTAAAGATGACAATGAACACAGCTGGGCATTAAATACAAACACCATTCAAACTGATCCTTAGGCGGGTAAATACTGCAATAAGTTTTACACGTTATAGATTTTATATATATATAGCAACTTGATACCAGTTGATAAAATTGGGCATAGTCAAAGCCAGAAATTGAAATTTCAAAATTCTTGCCCAAGCAAAGAAAAAAAGTCAGCTAAAGCATATATTTTATCCTCAAAGGTCACAATTTGTTAGGACCCATTAATTTGTGCTGTAGTAAGTGCTAATTCCACTATCTCTGCTTGTTTAAATTACTATTAGCAGCTCATTTACCAATGAAACCTAAGAAATGGAATGTTAAAATTATTTAAATATTTTGTGTGTCTCTAGCAACAGTTTTTTTAAAAAAACTATCAATCTGAAATATATTAGTGGAACTACTTCAATGTTTTTCAAACTTTGAAAAATATATCACAGAACCTAAGGTACTGTAGTGAAGTTCTGTTTAAAACTAGAGGATAGGGGGATAAGTTTTGAGACAAACACACATTCCAAGTTCAGAATTATAAATGACATGAAAAATGTCCAGTATGAAATGGCTGGTGCTCAAAGATTAGTTAATAGACGGCTACGGGGTAAGAAGTGTTTAAAAGAGAGAGTTTGAAATGGCTGAGTATATCAGCCGATATCTCTCCCACCCCCCAAAAGGAAGGGACATGGTAGAGTAACAAAACTGCAATTCAGAATACACAGTGTGTTCTTAGAGAATGAACTCAACAATATAATATCACTTTCATGTGAAATATACTACAACAATCTAAAATAATTTCAATATTAATAAAAGTAAATTCCAAAAATTTGTGGCCTTCAAAAGTAAAAGGTAATGATGCCAGGAAAAAGAAAATGGCTTTTAGTGGTATAAATAACAAAGCATATGGAAACTGACCCATCAATCACCAGAACATGCCAATTACCACAATTCTGACAACCTCAATGACTGCTTCACTGTGAGAGCAATCAGAGTTCTCCCTAATACCACCACCACATCAGAACTGCGGAGATGGGAACTTGCATACCAAAATATCCTGGATCCCAGACCTGTCCTAAAGCACCAATAAAATTCTATCTTAATAATTTTAACAAATTTTTTATTTATTTATCAACACTCCATACCTTTTTGTACATAAATTAATTTTCTCGCCATCTATTATATATATTAGGCGCTCTTTCTGTGAGGCAATCTCCGGCTGCACCCACCTCCCATAATGTTCTCTTGTTGAAGGGTATTTTTCCCCGAAAATTTCTTTATTATTTGTGTTTATGTCTTTTCTGTGTGTTCATGCCCCACAACCATCAAGGTAAGTGGTGGCTCATTTCCCTATCCTAATTTGATTCCTTTCCGCTACTTAGCGTCTTTTATTCATTTTTATTATATATATATATATATCATCTTTGTTCCCTTCCATGCATTACTTTTAATTCTTACACCAATATCTTTCCATGCCTCACCATCAATATACACCCTCTTCCTGTCTTGCAATGAATCCCATTCCAGCTCCTTTATCATATCCGTCACTGATTGGATTCTGCGATAATTTCCAGAAACAAATCTAGCAACCCTTCTTTGCACCCTCTCCAACTCCTCTATTTGATACCCAAAATGAGGGTCCCATATTCAAGCAATGGTGTGACCAAAGTTTTATAACCCAACTCCCTCACTTCTCTCGTATATCCCCTCATAACTCTCTCCAAGAAGTGAAGGATTTTGAAACCTTTTCCTACCACCTGTCCTATGTGTCCTGCCCAGTTGAACCTGTTATCAAATGTTATGCCAAGATATTTACATTGTAAGTCTTGAGTAAGAAATTCATTCCCCATGTAGTCATAATCAACCTCTAGTTTATTTGTGTATCTGGTAACTTGGCTTCTCTTTACATTTATCTTCATCCCATGTTTACCAACCCAACTAGATCAACCTGCCGCTGTTCACAGTTGGGAAATGACTGGGAGGAGGGTAGGGAGTGGGAATTTGACCTTCCTTGTTTTGAAGTGATTTGAGGAAATGTGGATAGCCAGACATGGATTCAAACCTGCATGAATGCTCGCCCACCAAGATTGGCAACTTAACTCTGTACAAGGCTACCGAGTTTGAATCATTGGATATAATCTAAGGGGTTCTCTACTGGACTGTGTTATCCCAACAGGTGCTTAGTATTACTCTCCCACTGTTATTGTTTATAAAAGACCAGTTTTCTTCCACTAGACATTACCTGATGCTGCCCAACAATGGTAACGCTCTTCCTAAACAATAATCTTACTCTAGTATAAATCCTAGCAATGTAAAAATAGGGTATGATGTTAGGGAAGTACTGAATTATGTTCCAAATGAATCTGAACCTTTCTAAGCGGAAATATGGCAAACAGCATAAGTTTAATCAGCTTTATGAAGTCAACATAACAATGAAAAATTTGTAAAAAAAATAATAAAAGCTACAATTAAATTCAAGTGCATATACTGTATTGTTTAGCATTTTTGTTTTTAAATTTAAATGGCAGCTATTTTCCAGTAAATTTGCTTATTTTGTGCTAGAAAGTGCACAACCCCAGAATACAGGTAGTTGTATAAGCAGCCCATAGTATATATTATAAATCCCAAAATTACATCAATCATATATTATAAAAGTTGATGATCATTTTTAAAGACTTATAATTTGAATTCACAAAAAACTAAAAAAAAAAAACAGTTCATGAGCACTGTAGAAATAGTTCAAATCTTGGAATTAGAAGAAAAATCCAAACATTCTGAGACAGCAGTTTGATACTCATATTATCCACATAAAATTTTTCCTTCAGATATCACCCCCCCCCCCCCCCCCTACAGCGTCTTTAAAATTTTACAGTAAAAGTTTGTTAAAGTTAGTAAGAACTAAAGTACAGTGCAATCACACATTTCGAAGTTAAAATGTTCATAATTTTTAGACTAGTGGACAAACAAGTGAATGTATAAGAGTTTTTTTCACTCAGTAGGTACAAATCCCCTCCCACTCCAAAAAAAATGTAACAATAGTTATGCTATCTTTTAGATGATACATACGAGGGGGGATCAAATATAAACGGGATTGTTGTTCCTGAACATCAACAATTGGCAGTACTGGCCCTGCGCTTCAGCTATGCTTAGGCGGGACCATTAGGAGTGGGGAGAGCGTGCTGTTAGATATTTCCCGCCATTTACTCAGTAACGCTCACGATGTTGGAGCAACAGGTTCACCCCTCCACTGCGCAATGCATTATTGTAAAATTTCTTGCTCTTGAAGGAGTTACAGCGGTGGAAATTTGACAGAGATTAACTACACAGTTCGGTGATCAAACACTGTCAAGGACGCGCGTGTTTATCTGGCATAAAAAGTTCAAGGAAGGACGAGAACGTGTAGAAAATCAGCAACACGATCGCCGTCCCCGGACCAGCGTTACAGATGAAAACATTCGTGCAGTTAAAGACATTATTGACGTCGATCGATGGGCGAGTGTGTCAGAAATTGCAGAACAAGTCGGAATCAGTTATGGGAGCTGTCAAACAATCACAAAACACTTACAGTTCCGTAAAGTGTGTTCCAGATGGGTCCCTCACCTTTTGACCAAAAATCTGAAGTTGAGACGTTTGGAAGGCTGTCAGAGGCTTACAGCAAGGTTTGCGGAAGAAGGTGATGCATTTTTGAGTTGGATCGTCACCTGCGATGAAACATGGATTCATCACTACACTCCTGAATCCAAAGAAGCCAGTAAGGAGTGGCGGAGGAAAGGGGAGGCAGCACCAGTGAAAGCCAAGACTCGACTGTCAGCTGGCAAGGTTCTTTCAACCATTTTTTTCGATCAGCGAGGCATTTTGCTGACTGATTTTTTGCATGAACGACGCACAATCAATACTGCTTACTACTGCGAGTTGTTGAACAAGGCGAGAGTTGCATATCGCCGCAAAAGAAGAGATCAACCGATTTGACAGGTCATTCTTCTCCACGACAATGCGCGACCCCATACCGCATCTCTAACTGTCTCTAAGCTACAGGAAATGCACTGGACTACACTTGATCACCTTTCTTACAGTCTGGACTTAACGTCCTGCGATATTCATTTGTTCGGACATCTTAAAGAAGCTCTAGGAGGGCAACGATTCGAAGACTTCGTGCACAACCGGCTAGTGACACGACCATCTTCTTTTTATGATGAGGGCATCAAAAAGCTGCCCATAGGGAGGGAAAAATGTATTTCCAAAGCAAGAAACTATGTGGAAAAATAAATTGTAATTACCTTGTGTTTTTCAATAAATGAATTTAAATAAAAAATAAAATCCCGTTTATATTTGATCCTCCCTCGTATTTGCATTGGTGATTATGGAATTTGCCAACACTAGAGGAATTACCTTATACTGAATTGTATAGCAAAATTGTAGTACAAATGGAGACAAAATGTTTGATCGTTTTTTCTAACTTAATTATGGAAAAAAGAGAAGGATGGAGAAAATAACTTACCACAGATGAAGGCAGGGGAGCTAGGGCAGACATATCTACATAAGGTTTTTTTTGGCAAAATATATGTATGTCATATACGTGGTGGACGAGCGATCTTTTTTTTTTATCTTATGCCATCACTTTCATCTACCAGTATTAAATTTTCATGGAATTATATCTTAAAAGCCCTGTTTGATCACACCATATAGATATATAGCCATGTGGTAAACTTCGGCGAGTTCACACCTCCCAAACCACCTGGCCAGTTTTCTAAAACACGAATAAGGTGAAACCGAAATATTGTATATGCTTTTTTTTCACTCATCACAGCCGTCAACTTTGGTGGGTGATGTCATTTTCAATATTCTTTGTTATCTAGATATATCTAGCATGATAAGTACAAGGAGTATAAGTCACAATTTCTTGCTGACAGTTTCTTTTTACTATTAATTCATGTCTATCATCTGAACATATGTATTAACAGTATAAGTCAGTGCCGAATAATGGACAGTGAAGACAGGCAAGTTAGTAAATGAAAAGAGTTGTACAGCAGGTGGCATGTCCAATAGTAAGTCATGTACACAGCATAGGATCTGGTTAGGAGAGGATGAGTATTTGGCTGCAGTCAGTTTTTGCAGATGCCAAATGATAAGACTTGGGAATGGTGGCATGAAATGAAGGCTTGTGATAGTTTGTGCAAACACCTAGAAAGGGATTCATGATCAGAACAGATGCATCTACCATGGATTGCAAGGCTTTGCATTAGGGAATATTTTGTGCCGAAGGGATTGCAAGTATCAAAGTGTAGGCGCTGTTGTAAATTTGTTGCCTTGATGTGCACAGGTGTGTAGGGCTCTTTGTTGCAGGGAGATGTCCACATTAAGAAAGATGACCATTACTGACTTAATTTTCGGAAATTCTGTATAGCTGTAATAATGTAAAATTGCAAATATGTTAGAAATTAAAGTTGAATTATTTCATATTTTCTGGCAGTTGGCAGCTAAATGGATCAGCTGGAACTGAAAACCACAGGAGAGGAGAGTGACAAATCAGCATCTTTACTTTACCAAAGAAATAACTTTATTTGCCACAGAGTCGTTACATGAAGTACGTCTTTGGTTTGCGAACGGAGAACTTGTTCATGAGGTGGCGCTGCTGGATCCTCTTGGGCAGGGGGAAGCGGATGCGAGAGTCGTGGAACTGCTTCACCAGGGGACGTCGGCAGTTTGCGGCCTTCACCTGCTCCACCTTGATAATCTGTCAACAGAACAAGCATCGACGATAAGAATACACATCTTTATTGCCAGGTTAATTAAGGATGGTCTATCCTACTGGAAATTTGAGAGCTATTTGTGCACAAGACGTGCAAGGCGGCATCCATTACCTACATGAGGTGAAATGGAGGGGGAGTCCAGTGACATCTCTCTAAGGGGGAGGGGGGTTGACGGAAGTCTCAGATTTTGAAATTTGTGAAGGATAGTAGAGCTAAATAAAGTCTACAAACACAGATTTCAACTTTAGGGGGGAGGGTGTAAGGTCTGGAATCTGCCGTTTGTAGGAAGAGAGCTAAAAAAAGTATAAAAAAAACTACAAGGCCAATTAACAGAGGGGGGGAGGGAGTCCCCGTCAAAATCTCGTGTCATCTTTGGAGGTATCTGACCAGATCTCACGAAATCTCACTAGAGAGACGGGGGGAGGGGGGGGTCTGGAATTTAGGTTAAACACGTCACGTAATTAATGGATGCCCCACAAGCTTTCAGTAGATACAAGGTTGGTACAAAAAGTATCAAGTCATTTTTTTAAAATGCAAATAAGGATAACACGAGGACATCCAAATCTGTCAATAAAACGATTTCTTTATTTTCTTTCTTAAGCTGCAGAACTCTTGCATCTCAACATTTTAAGATTTAAGTGGTTCTTCCTTCCCCACACAGGCTTTCATCCCCAATTTGTCTCGACCAATTTACACATCTAAGACATGTGACATGTAGTTGCTTGATTAAATAATTATGATGCAGACTAAGTAACACTGCAACCTAGTATGAATTGGACATTTTGGCTGACATGCTTCAGACTCATATGGCAGAACTGCCCATCGGTGTGAACCCACAAAAAATATCAGTACACAGTTCTGCCCTAGAATAAAGCCACAGCATGTGGACTGAAATATCAGCAATTCAAATTAGGAAACTGTGTCAGCAGAACAGCAAAGGAATAATCCACAGTTTTAATAACTGAATTGAGTTTAACAACTTTAACAGGAATATAAGTTTGGCCTATCCTGGTACAACATACAGTGATGAGGAAAAACATTATGACCGACAGCTTAACATGTGACTCTGCGTGGCATGGATTTGATAAGTCCTTGGTAGGCTTCCAGAGCCATAACGATTTTTTTTTTTTTTTACTTATGGTTTTATGCCTCGTCAAGGTCATTAGAGGCGGGATGGGAGTGGGGACAAGGAATGGGAAGGAATTTGGCCAGGGCCATTTGAAGGAAGCACCCCGGCATTCACCTGGAGTGATTTGGGGAAACCATGGAAAACCCAAATCTGGATGCCCGGACGGGGATTCGAACCTGCATCACCAGCGTTAACCACTCACCCACCACGCTCAGTCAGGTATATGGCACCAGATATCCGTGCACAGGCCATGAAGGTCCTTTATATTCTGGACTGGCAATTTACAGGTCCCAGGTTGAGATCAGGTGAATGTGGTGGGCAAGTCATCCAAGTTTATCATCATGCTCCTCAAACCACTGTAGCACAGTGGGATGCAGGTGGTTTGCAATAATTTTCATGTAGTCCACAGCAGTCACTTTTTATGGCTTTACACCTCAGTGTCATTACAGTGGAGACAGGAAGCAAAGACAGGGAAGAGTTCGACCATGGCCTTTAGAAGGAACCTTCCCAGCATTCGCCTCTATAGTGATTTGTGGACCAATGGAAAACCAAAATACTGATAGCCAGACCGGGACTCAAACCCGTCCTCCCAAATGCGAGGCCACTCACCCACACGCTCGGTGCCTTCGACCACTACCCCCACGAAAGCGGGGTAAATGTCTCCCATAGAGATGTACTGTCCTCACCGCTCACATCCATGGCACAGTATATGTTTCGAGCAGCCGTTCGCCTGGCAGACAGCGTATCTGGACACCACCATCTATTTGGTGTACCAAGAAACGTGATTAATCCAACCAGGTGAGACGTTTTCATTGATCCAAAATGCAATCTACATCTTGTATGCACCGACATTGTAGTTGGGTTATCATACAAACGGGTAGGAGTGGTGTGCTGCAAAGCCTCATGTTCAACAATGTAGACCGAGCAGTGCGTCCCAGAATACTTGTGCATTGTACTCTGTCAGATCTGCCACAGATCACCCCCTAGCCTTCAACCTCCTGATTCTGTGATTTTGTTACCTAGCTGTACCGTCCTCCAACTACTTTAAAAAGGGGCTCACTACAGTAGCACGCGAACAGCTGACCAGCCTCGACTTTCCGAGATACTTGTTACCCGGTACCGGGCTTTAACAATATGCCGTTTGTAAATGTTTATTCTGTCAGCAGGTTTCCCCATTTACTACATGTATCATCGCTAGAATGATTACCCATGCATCTCTCCTCTGATCATATACAGTAGAACTCCAATTATCCGAACTCTGATTATCCGAATCGTTTTTTTTTTTAATTAAGACGGAAACCTACTGCAAAAAATCTTCCCCTCTTTTACAAAAACCACCCCAAATTTCGGATGACTGCAGCACTGTTTACCAAGTGGTACAGCGAAATTTTCATCCCTGAAGTGCAAAAGCACCCAAAAAAACTTGGAAAAGAAGGCATTTTCAACATACATACAATAATTAATTAAAATAGACACTTTTTCGGAAATAATCAGATTATCCAAATTTTTGATTATTCAAATGGGGTCCGGTCTCAATTGATTCGGATAATTGGAGTTTCTACTGTACTTTCTTTACCACACGACATAACTGCAAAGTAACCAAACAGCATTAAATCTCGTGGAGGGTAGTGGTAGTATTGTATCAGCATGTATTGATCATTATTTCTATTACAATCTATCCAAACACATTATTAGTATTTCTGACGCCATACTCACAACTAATTTACTGTAAACAATTTTTTTAAAAATATAATTAACGTCTCTCTAACAGCGAGGTCTTTAGAGACGGGAAAGGATGGGGGGCAAGGAATGGAAGGAATTCAGTAATGGTCTTTTGAAGGAAGCATCTCGGCATTTGCCTGGAGTGATTTCGGAAACCACGTGTAAACAAATAATTGT
Organism: Vandiemenella viatica; assembly: GCA_031002005.1. NCBI lineage: Eukaryota > Metazoa > Arthropoda > Insecta > Orthoptera > Morabidae > Vandiemenella > Vandiemenella viatica. Next base: position 3,856,210 of record JARYHS010005557.1, on the reverse strand, counting down.
GTCATCGAGACTAGTTCTAAGCTATGCTTTCTGCCGATTTTGAACCTGGCTTTTACGCCCTATTTGACATCATTAAGAGACAGGAAAGGTCTGGTGCAAGGAACAGGACAACATCTGGAGATGGCCTTTTGAAGGAACCAAACTCGGCTTTCACCTGGAGTGGTTTAGGGAAACCATGATGAAACCAAACTCCAAACTCTGGATAGTTGGAAGAGGATTTGAACCAATGGAAATAAGCGTCTCAGTTAAAATTAATAGGGAATGATGAGAAATCCTGAATTCCCATGAAGCATAATTAAATACAGAATATGAAGTGAAGATTATTATAAAGACTGAGGCTGAATAGCAGAAAGCAAGGCACGTACTACAATACATTACCAAATGATTTGGCTCATAATATGGAAATGACTGCCAATATCTTCCACAAATAAAATCATTAATTTTCCTAAGTGGTAAAGTTTTGTTGACTGACATTACCTGGATAGAATGTGCACGGGCCCTGTGGCGGGCTCCCATGTCGCGGTAACACTGTGTCACGGCTCCAGACACGCTCAGGTCTCGGTACTCGCGGTACATGTTATGAGTGCCCGACCGCGAGTCGTAACGCAACCAGATACCAAAGTTCTTTATTTTCACTGGCGACTTCTCTGGCACCTGCACATAAATTTACACATATCTGTGAAACTAAAAAATATACACTACAAACACTGATTATGGACAATGGTGACAAACTGCTGTTAAGCACTGAAAATAAAGAAAGGATAGTGAAAATAACTCATTACTTGCCACAAAGCCAGACAAAAACATAAAAAAACAAACACTGGTCAGAATATTTTGGTTTGTAACCTTAATCATGCCGGTAGAAGATATGTGGTGGGGGGAAGAGGTATACACATTGGAACTTACCATACGAATGAACGAATGACGAAGAGCGAAAAGTGAGGAATGAACAGGTGGAAGGTGAAGCTGACAAATATTAACAGTGGGACAGAATGATATCTGTAATGATCAGTTAGGGTAAAATATTATATATAAAACATTTGGATAGGAGATTAAACACCACTTAGCAAAGTAGAAGATTGGTGTGGCGGGGACTAAATAAAAAATATGTAGACATAGAACATCAAAACTTTCAGGCTCTGTCCCATCTTCAACAATAGAATATATACTTTAAAAAAATATATATTTATGTAAACTGATTGAAAGGTTTGCAAAATTGAGACAGGTACAGATCAAGACCTGGTGCTATGATGTGTTGATACACCAGTTACCATCTATGGAATTCAGAAGAGACAAAACCAACTCCTCCAATCTGCATGTTGCACCATGGCCCCAAAAGTAATTTTCAGTACGTAGGTGACCCATCTTTGCTCGGCATCTTTCAATATGCAATATTTTGATTAAAGTAAAACATTTTTCTTGAAAGCTTCCTAGGCAATTTCAGGTGCACAATTCCTTGCACTAACCATAGAGAAGCTTAACTAACATCAGTAGGCTTACTGGTGCCTGAAACTTCTACGAGATGAGGTTAGAGCTGTTTCAGAGATACCAAATACAAAATTTTTTTTTTGTTTGAAAATTGTGCTACAAACTTGAAAACTAAAACATTATCTACATATGAAATTTCATACAGATTTCTTTTACCAACTCGAAATGTTTCTAATAAAAAATGCTCCTATGTTTTTTTTTCCCTTATAGCTTCATGCCTCGTTGACGATGTCATACAACGAAAGGGAAGGAATTCGGCCACTGCCTTTTGAAAGAAGCATTCCATCATTTGCCTGGAGTGATTTGGGGAAACAATGGAAAATCTAAAATAATCATGTTACGTACAAATCTTAATGTTAATCAGTGATTAATTACTGGTGCAAGATCTGTGGTAATTCGCTCAGATGAGTACATCAGTGCTAAATTCATTCACTCCGGTAACACTAAGCTCATTCCTTGCGTTAACCGCACATCTTCTGCATACGAAAATGAACATTAATAAAGTTCAAAGTCAGACGCTTCAAAGGGCAGGATTGTATTTATCAGAACCTGTTTTTTTTTCATATGGACAACCGTGAGTGGCTTTTTGACGAGTTTGTTGATACATTGATATTTATTTTTGTGTCATCAGTCAAAAAGTCAACAATGATAACATTTTAACTGTTAATACTGTTTTCAAAGAAGTTTTGTAAAATAAAGAAGATTGAAAAAAGGACACCTGACAAATCCATTTTTTTTTTTTTAAATCTACTTTTTAAATGTTTTACTATTAATTGTGTGGTATTTAATGATAATGACTTTTCACAGTAAAAGTGACATTTATTACTTTTCTTAAAATTATAATAACTTTCATTAATAAATACTTGCATTTGCTTATTTTATCACAGAATGCAATCAGTGACGGATATGATAAAGGAGCTGGAATGGGATTCATTGCAAGACAGGAGGAGGATGAGGAGGGACATGGGAGTGTACAGGGCATATACTGGTGATGAGGCATGGAAAGATATTGCAATAGGTATGAAAAGTAGTGCATGGAAGGGAAAAGATGACCATGACCACAAGCTGGCACTCGATTTCAGGCACAAGGGTGTGGGAAGATTCTCTTTTTTAGGTAAGGGTGTCAGGGATTGGAATGAGTTACCAAGAGAAATGATGAATAATTTACCGAAACTTTGAAGGAATTTAAAGATAAAATTTGTAGAGGGCAAATGTAGGTGGGTGCAGGATAGGGGGAAGATGGGTGTGTAGGGAAATTGCCACCGGAGCCTGTGCTCCATTGCAATTAGATTAAATTAAATTATATTACCATTCGGTGACTGACGACAATACTATTCACACAGGTCAGCTAGTGTTTAAAAAGATTCAAATTATCACTAATCAAATTTTAAAGCAAAATGCTTATTACGTAAAATTGTGAAACATTCATAAAAAAGATTTATTTTTTTTAGTGAGGAAACAAACCCCAAGTGCCATTCAAGACAAAGCCACTTCAATAACATTTGGTGTATTAAAATGTTCATCTAAGTTACTAGCATTTAAACCAACTTGGAAAACAAAAGATACACTAGAAAAAAACCGTACCAGACATCAAGTCCCTGACCAACATATAAAAGAATTATCACAATCCACATTCTGGCCCTTGCGCTTCCACTTCAGTGTTCCAAATAACATAATTGCAGAATAGAGTAATATTTTAACAGATGCTTTCCCAGCATGTTGTTGAAATATCTCCTTTGCAGGTTCACTGATGGGTGATGTAGGACAAGACAAGTTTTCAACGGCATTCTCTTCTGGCTCTCAGTAGGATTATTAAGCCTGCCAGACTCATGCTACAGACAGAAAATTGCAGCTGGCTGTATACATTGCACGAAGCTGCAGCCAGTGTCAACAATGGAGCAATGTAGAGGGGAAGGGCATGATGCTTTTAGTCTGCGTCGACTCCTGAGGATGGCACTGCATTTCCGACTGTCATGGCACGTGCGTAATACCGGAAGATGACTGCAGAGAATGCCGTTGAAAGCTTGTCTTCCCACATCGTCCAGCAGCAAATCAATTGAGATTATATTTAACAGTAAAGTTTAGAATCTGTTTGTTCACTATCCAGAATCTGAGATAAATATCTTATCTTAGAAGTTTTGGAATGAACTGTTTAATGTTGCATATTATTTCCCCCCAAACATCATATGTTATGACTGTTTGGGTCTACAAATATGCAGTAGCTGCCAACAAATGCGATTTCATTCATATTCAGTTTACTTACTGACACTGAATATTAATTGGGATACCTGTCAGTCAGAATGCCTCATCTTTTACAATACAAACCAATATTTCTCTTACATCCTTACGTACTGTGTTCCAGTTAAAACACTCGTGATTCAAGAAGTATTGATTCAATTTGCACAAACTGGTTTTAATCCGTAAATTAACTAACCCATCAGGCTTTAGCGTATAGAGAACATTTCATAAATATGAATTCACACATTTATCATGCAGTGCTAAAACTGACACACAATATCGCCACATTCCAGTGTATAATAGGCATGTTTGCTTATTCCTCGATTTAGCTACTAGAGAGCAGTTAAAACTTTGTTGGTGAATAGATATTATTCTGAATAGAATTGAGCTGTATCACTGCAACAATTTTCAAATGAAATATCACACATATCTGTGCATGGTACACCGAGTTTAAGGATACTGGTTGCAACACAAACAGGCTAGCCAGAACCATTTAAAAATATGTTCAGTTAATTATTTCGCATATTATATAATAAGAATAAAATACTGTAGTAAACCAGTATGCTAAAATTGAGTGAAATTTAAACAAAATTAAATATTAGCATAAACTGCAGATATTCTTAGAGCTGACAAAAATGGAAGAGAATTAGTCTTCTTCCACAGCACAACCATGTTATGTGGACGAAAGAACCAACAGCAACGGTTTAGGCATAAAATTAGCCACAGTTGGTCTTTTCATTACCTTTAACTGTAAAGGACTGGTGAGGGATCATCAAAATTTACTGCCAAATAAAGCAACACAAAGTTTCATTTGTTCTTGAAATGTACTTTTATTATAACTCTAAAACTTAAAAATTTTCTCTCCTGAATCAGTTGCATTTAGTTGGTCTGTGTCAATATTTTGCCTGAAGCCTCCCGGCATCTAACCTGAATGTAGATTAACTACCGGGCTGCACATTACCAATGTACCAACATGGAGGTTTTAGGCACCAATGTAAAGCAGTTCAATGACTGATTCGACATTTTCCACAATTCATGCCTCATGTTGGGATTGTGAAAACATTCTTTTGTAAATATTTTATAGAGGAACTAGCAGAGTTCCTGCGGCGTTGCCCAATATGATCTAGATTGATTTGCACACACAGTGAATATTGAAGCTCATAAAAGAGGCAAGTTTTTTTGAGGATTCTGCGATAACCGTGGAGCTGCAAATTGGTGATGTAATCCTATGTAACTCGATGAGTCAAATTGAAATTAAAGATCTTTTTGTTGTTGATATTTCGCTTGGTTCCCGAGATACCGTATTTCAAAATTGACATGGTTAGGTTGAAATGCAGCCTGGACCAGAAGAAAAATTTCACCTTAGCCAAATTTAATAAATTCAAATGTAACTTGGTGAGACAAATCGAAAATAAAGTATAAATGTTTCTGATATATTGCTTAGTTCTCGAGATATCGCATCACCAAAACACTATATCAACAAGGTGGAAATACACTATAGATGTTTTATTTTCTTCCCAGTGGTGGTTGTTTGGTTGAAATACAGCCTGGACCAGTAGAAACATCACCAAAAGCACAAGGAACTGATTTTTGACATGTTAAATCTTCAAAATCAAGTGAGACATCAAAAAATGTTAGTTCATATTTAAGATTTTTTTCGCAGAGTTCTATAAGAATTTATCATCAGATTTTGGCGCCACGATAATGATAGAACTGCCAGTTTTTGCACTTGTGAATTAAATTTCACATCAGTCGCTTCATTCTTCTATACGTATTTAAACGGCTAACCCCCTATGTAGCAAGAAAGAGATGGGGTTTATTTATTCCTGTAATATTTTTAGCCACGATATCAGGAACATGTGTACTAAGTTTTAACATAATAACCACAGCAATTCGTGCAGCAATAGAAACAATGTTTTTTTTCTTCAGGAAATGTAGTAAAGACAGAATCGTTCATAAATAAATTACATAAAAAAGTAACACTATGTCAACACTAAAGGTTTTGAACAGTTCAATTTCATGTTCAAAGCCATCAGTTGTGCATTACTTACTATTAACAGTGAGAATTTAATTCACACCCAAACATAAACCCGTCAGATATGCATTACTAAACACAGCCATTAAAATTTCACATCAGAGATAGTAACATCAAGAAACAAAGAAGATACGAATCGAAAGATTTTTTCATTGCATTAGTAAAATTAATTTAAATATTTTCCACTTTACATAGTTTCCTCTTCACATTCGATATAACTATGTATGGGAATTGAATCAGTAACAGACAAAAAATTGGAGAATACCAAGGTGGGTTCAGAAAAGGACGATCCTGTGTAGAACAGACTCAATCTGAAAACTGTAAGACGAGACAGGGTTACAAAGAACAAAAACTACGTTATAGTTTATGTGGACTTTAAGAAAGCCTACAACTCAGTAGATAGTCTCATTACTGAGCATTTTACAGGAATTTGGTGTTGACTCAAAACCGGTCAACATAATCAGGCAGACCCTCACTGGAACAAATTCAAAAGTGAAATTTATGGGAGAGATCTGCAGAGGAATCTAAAATAAAAACTGGTGTCAGGCAGGGAAATGGGCATCCCCAATTCTTTTCAATTGCGTTTTGGAGAAGGTAATAAGAGTATGGGAACAAAAACTCAAGGAAAGGGGAATTCACCATGAGATAAGATTAGGTTCAAAGCTCAAAGGGGTTGGGATAAACTGTTTGGCCTTCACTGGTGACAAAGCGGTTCTTGCGGAAAGAATAGAAACTGCACTCAAACAAATCAACCTTCTGATAAAAATAGGAGGAAAAGTTGGACTTCAGATCTCTTTTGAGAAGACTAAATTCATGACCAATATTAGGGATTCACCCACAGTACTAAACATAGTGTACTGAAAAATTAACAAGGTCAATAAATTTAAATATCTAGGTGAAGTAATTCAGATTTATAAGATTGATAAGCAAGCAAATATATCAAGAGCAAGAAAATTAGAACTAGCATACCAATTAACTAAAGATACATACAACAAGAAGAATCTATCAAACACTACAACACAGTAACCAAACCAGAAGGACTGTACACCTCAGAATGCTTGTTCTCTATGAAAACTGGAGAAATAGAAGAGATAGAGAAAAGGGAAAGTAAAATCTTGAGAAAAATTTGGGGACCACTAAAATTTAAAATGTTGAGTTAGAGACCAAAGGAATAAAGGTCTATATAAAGAAGAAGGAATGGAAAGGATTTCCGAAACGATCAGAAAGAGGAGAATCAGTTTTTATGGTCACATAATGAGATAGGATAACAATAGACTTACAAAGAGAATTTTCAATCATGTTTACAAGAGTAAAAAGGGCAACCAGTGGATCCAAGGAGTAAAGAAAGATACGACTGAGATCGGAATAACAGAAGATTTAATACAAGATAGAGCAACTTTTAGGAGATTGATCCAAAATTTCAAGGGTTTCCAGGAGGTGAAAAGGAGGAAACAGCAAAATGAAAGGATGAAGAACTATAGGAAGTCAAGAAAAGAAGGTCGAAATGAATGCATGGGATTACTTTTCTTGATCCTTACATAGCCAATATTGAAGAGAAGAAGAGAAACAAAACATTCAGGCTCTGTCCCTTCTTCAACAATAGAATATATTTTTTTTTAAAAATATTTACGTAAACTGATTGTAAATTTGCAAAATTTTGAAAGGTACAGATCAAGACCTGGTGCTATGATGTGTTGATACACCAGTTACCATCTATGGAATTCAGAAGAGACAAAACCAACTCCTCCAATCTGCATGTTGCACCATGGCCCCAAAAGTAATTTTCAGTACGTAGGTGACCCATCTTTGCTCGGCATCTTTCAATATGCAATATTTTGATTAAAGTAAAACATTTTTCTTGAAAGCTTCCTAGGCAATTTCAGGTGCACAATTCCTTGCACTAACCATAGAGAAGCTTAACTAACATCAGTAGGCTTACTGGTGCCTGAAACTTCGAGGCGAGGTTAGAGTTATTTCTGAAACACTAAATATTAGAATTTTTCCCCTTTTTTTTTTTTTTTTTTTTTTTTTTTTTTTTTTTTTTTTTTTTTTTTGTTAAATTGTGTTACAAACTTGAAAACCAATACATTATCTACATATGAAATTTCATCCAGATCACTTTTACCACCACGAAATGTTTTTAAAAAAAATGCTATTATGTTTTTTTTTTCTTATGGCTTTATGCCTCGTTGACGTCGTTAAGAGGCAGATACAAGGAAAGGGAAGGAATTCGACCATGGCCTTTTGAAGGAAGTGTTCCGGCATTCGCCTGGAGTGATTTGGGGAAACAATGGAAAACCCAAATCCGAATGCCCAACATCATTATGTTAAACACAAATCTTAATGCTAATCAGTGATTGATTACTGGTGCAAGATCTGTGGTAATTTGCTCAGACGAGTACATCAGTGCTAAATTCATTCACTCCGGTAAAACTAAGCTCATTCCTTGCATTAACCGCACATCTTCTGCATATGAACATGTACATTAATACAGTTCAAGGTCAGATGCTTCAAAGGGTAGGATTGTATTTTTCGTACAGACACCCGAGTGTCACTTTTTCATGTTTGTGGATACATTAATATTTATTTTTGTGACATACGGTCAAATATCCAACGATGGTAACATTTTAATATTGTTTTCAATTCACTAATCGAATTTTAAAGTAAAATGCTAATTATGTAAAAGTGTGAAACATACATAAAAAAGATTATTTTTTTTAAGTGAGGAAACAAACCCCAACTGCCCATCAAGACAAAGCCACTTCAATAACACTTGCTGTATTAAATTGCTATCTAAGCTACTAGCGAAAAAAAAAAACTTGGGGGGGAAAAAAGAAAGATACGCTAGGAAAAACTGCTCCAGACATCAAGAGATCCCTGACTAACAAATAAAAGAATTATCTCAATCCACTTCCTGGCTTTTGTGTTTCCCCTTCTGTGTTCCAAATAACACAATTACAGACTAGAGTAATATTTTAACAGATGCTTTCCCAGCAGGTTGCAGGTTCAATGATGGATGATGTAAGACAAGCTTTCGACGGTGTTCTCTGCTGGCTCAGTAGGATTATTCAGCCAGGCTGACTGTCATGTTACAGACAAAATTGCAGCTGGCAATATAAATCAAATGAAGCTGCAGCCAGCGTGAGCAATGTAGAGGGGAAGGACACGCTATTCGACCGCGTCGACGGCTGAGAACCACACTGTCGTGGCACGTGTGTAATACCAGAAGATGACTGCAGAGTGTGTCCACATTGTCTAGCTGCAAATCAATAGAGATTATATTTAACAGTAAAGTTTAGAATCTGTTTGTTCACTATCCAGAATCTGAGATAAATATCTTATCTTAGAAGTTTTGGAATGAACTGTTTAATGTTGCATATTATTTCCCCCCAAACATCATATGTTATGACTGTTTGGGTCTACAAATATGCAGTAGCTGCCAACAAATGCAGTTTCATTAATATTCAGTTTACTTACTAACACTGAATTGGGATACCTGTCAGTCAGAATGCCTCATCTTTTACAATACAAACCAATATTTCTCTTACATCCATACATACTGTGTTCCAGTTAAAACACTCGCGACTCAAGAAGTATTGATTCAATTTGCACAAACTGGTTTTGATCCGTAAATTTACTACCCCATCAGGCTTTAGCGTATACAGAACATTTCATAAATATGAATTCAAACATTTATCGTGCAGTGCTAAAACTGGCACACAATATCTCGCCATTTCAGTGTATAATGGGCACGTTTGCTTATTCCTCGATTTAGCTACTAGATTGCAGTTAAAACTTCAGTGGTGAATAGATATTATTCTGAATAGAATTCAGTTGTGACACTGCAACAAATTTCAAGTGAAATATTACACATATCTGTGCATGGTACATCAAGGATACTGGCTCTGCAACACAAACAGGCTAGCCAGAACCATTTAAAAATATGTTCAGTGAATTATTTCACATGTTATATAATAAGAATCAAAATAATGTGGTAACCATTATGCTAAAATTGAGCCTCTACTGACCTCAACATTGACAAGGCATAAAGCAAAAAAAACTAACAACGTAATAGCATTTTTCTTTAAATTTTTTTCGATGTGGTAAAAGCGATCTGGTTGAAATTTCACATGTAGATAATGTTTTGGTTTTCAAGTTTGTAACAATTCTACAAAAAAAGTATTGCCTTTTCATTTAATTTAATTAATTAAATACTTATTTTCTTTAAAAATAGTTTTTCTCTCATTTTCAACATATATACAGTAATTAATTAAAATACTCTTATCGGAAAAAATTCAGTTATCCAAATTTTTGATTATCTAAATGGTGTCCAGTCCCAATTGATTCGGATAATTGGAGTTCTACTGTAATGAAACGACCAAGGAAGTAATTTTATGCCTAAACCATTGTTGTTCGTTCTTTCATCCACATAACATGGTTATGCTGTGAAGGAAGACTACTTTGTTATTTTTGCAGTGCTGACAACATTTCACAGCTGCTCAGCCTTTCATATTTTGGCATTTTTAATTAAATTCCTGGCGATTTCTCGCAATGTATGATCGAAAAACGTGAAGGACATGTTGACGAAGTGACCGATGTAAATTTCAACAGGTTACCAGTTTCTAGAAGGTCGAGAAAGTGGTGCAGTCCCCGGCATTTCTTTTAAAATGCAAGTTGTTTTTGTGCGACTACAGTCACATTTTTTGCAACTTCTGATGAAGGAAACATCCTTCTAAACAAGGCACCTTTATGATCAGCTACGCTTAGTGGAACATTGTGTTCCACCAAAAATGCAGTGAACATCTGAATTTCCAAACTTAGTTAAAAAAGTGTTGATTTTAAACTAGCAATGTGTTTACTGCATTTCATATGATTAGCCAGATAATTTCTTTCATTACGCGCTATGTTTAATATCACATCCACAATCTACACAAAATGCAAATTTTCACCCTTTTCTTGATTTTAATACTTTTTTTTACATATGGTTTTACGCCTTGTCAACATCTAGGTCATTAGAGGGAGGATGGGATTGGGATCAAGGAACAAGAAGGAATTCGGCCATGGCCTTTTTGAAGGAAGTATCCCGGCATTTGCCTGGAGTGATTTGGGGAAACCATGGAAAACCCAAATCTGGATGCCCGAACAGGGATTTTAATACGCACGGAAATCCTATGGAATATGCTTCTCTAAATGTTGGTAATACTCTATGCTTAGTTATTCGTAGTTATACGCTCTACTCAAATTACCAACCAACGAATACAACGAACAAGGGACTATCTGGAAGTGAAAGAAAAAGATTTTCAAACAATTACTGAATCGATTTTCAGAAATAGTATAGACATAAAATCAGACCAATTAACTACCGACTACAATAAAATATAGCATACCCTGGAGTAAGTTTCAGTCAGATGAATGAAATGCAAATAGAAAAGCACTTAAGAACTATGAAGCTTACAACAGCCCATAAAAACCGCATAAACCTTGGGGTAATATCTAGATGGGGATACCCTCGCGGCCTCATGTAGTAAACACATAGATCACGTAGTGTATATGACATCATTGTGACATATTCAGTCTGCACGTTTCAACACTGTAACAGCTATAGATATGATCTAAAATTGGATATCTGCAATATCGTGCGTTATGGTTACGTTTCACTTTGGTCCAGGCTGCATTACAACCGAAACGCATATTTCGTCAATCATCTTTTGAATTTATGTTGTAATGCAGCCTGGACCATACGTCACAATGGTGTCATATATACCACGTGATCTGTGTGTTTACTAAGCGAGGCCGCAGTGGTATCCCCATCTTGATATTACCCAAACCTTGTTGCATGTGAAGATCTCTCCTACACTGTTGAATTTTAGTTTGGAAATCCGTAAAATAACACAGTTTATCCGTACAACTGTAAAATACAGTATCTTTCCATAAATTTTACAGGAAAATTGTAAAAGTTGACAGATATGCAAATCGTATCGCTGTTACTGTGCTCCAGGCTACATTATAACCTAAACACAAAGGGTTATTGACGAAATTATATTTTATAAATACTTTTGAGTGTGTGACTTTAATAGAAATTTCAACCACGCAAGGAAATACAGGACCGAGTGAAACATAAATCAATAGATGTGGTACATACACACAAAAGAATAGCTTCTACAGCTGTTCTCATTAAACTGAGTGTGTTGCCAGGCCAATTTTATTACTCCATAAATGATTTGTAATTACAATATGTGGATTTATAAATAAGTAACAAGTAAGTTATTGACTGTCATACATCATGACCAATTGCAAGTGGTCATAAGCTGCAAATAGTACTGTGCACCTCTAAATAGTGCCAACAAAAACTACTACTAATGCAATCGTTTAAGGATGGTTCACCCAGAAGAAAAAAGTTTCTCAGATGTCGTCTGATTTCTATTGCTACCAAAAAGAACTCTTCTCCTTGGTTCAGCCCGAGACATTTTTAACTGAGTGCAAATTGAATAAATGGGTAATATCTAGATTTGAATACCACTGCCACCATTTGAATCCAGAGTATGATGTCACCACGTTGCTGAATGTGACATACTAATATGACACATACTAATACGTCACATATCGTGAAATCGTTAATTTTACATCAGTAGTACAGGAACAAATTCATTTGCAATTTTGATGCAGCCTGGACAACACTGAAACGTAACTATCAAACACCGGTTATTTGTTACGTGGCGATACCGCATGCACTGGCGACGGCGGACGTGACGACACCGCCACGTACAGTCAGCGCGTGTAAACATATCTCACTAACGGGACCGCACGGAAAGGAGGAGTTTGATGGGCGGGGAGAAATTACAGGAAATAGATGTGCACTCCACGATACCAGGAGAAGAAAATCCGCATGTGAGAAATGTCACTAACAGGCGCGCACGGATATGTGGTCCTTTCGTAAAATATTTCCCATCCGCGAAATAGTATTTTATAATACCACCCGCATGGAAATACGGTGTTTTACAGAAATGAGAGGCAAATAAGCGGTTTCCTTTTGTACAAATGTGCACCCGGGGTATCGTTTGGTACAAAACAGCCCATCCGCGAAATTGTATTTAACGATACCACGGTAATGCAAATACGGAGCAATCGAACGTGCATTCACGGTATCGTTTCGTACAAAAGAACCCATTGAATAGGCACAGGCTGTTTTGTTTTGTATAAATGTTCACCCGCGGTATCGTTTTGTACAATACAGCCCATCCGCCTAATTGTATTTAACGATACCATGGTAATGCAAATACGGAGCAATTAAACGTGCTTTGGTACAAATCAGCCTATTCGCGAAATTGTCCATCCGCGAAATGGTATTTTATCACACGTATGGAAAGAAGAGGTAATTGATGGAAAGTACACTTTTTATGTTCATTTTTACATGTGCTTTTTCGTTATTAATTTAAGGTACTTCAATGTAATAGAGCCTTAATTTTGATAGTGTACTCTGTTTTTTTTTATTATTACTCTGGCGAATTTTGGGGTTGTTCTTTGCAAATTTAATTATTTTTAGGTTTTATTTTCTTAAAATAGGGGATTAGTTTGTGGAACCAGAATCACGAGCCATGGTTAGTGCGCCTTTAACGTAGGGGGAGTTTTCCACAATTTCGTGCAATGTGAATTATTATAACTTAAAAATCATTGCTCATCATGTAATAACCTAAGGGGTTTTTCAGGAAATGTGTGAACTGCCACCGCATATACAACAAAGAACTACGTTAATTCAACGTCTTCTAATGTGGTGGTATCGTATTGTGGAACTATGCGGAGTGAAAATTAATACCCTGTGTATCATTACGTGGTATCACAATGGGCTGTTTTGTCTAAAAGCGATACCGCCGGAGCATATTTATTTGTCTCTTATTTGCCTAAGGTGTTTTTTACGAACGCCATTTCCGTGGTATCGTAAAATACAGTTTCGCGGATGGGCAATTTTCTACTTAACGATACGACGAATCCACGTTAAATTGCTCCGTATTTCCATTCACGTGGTATCGTTGAATACAATTTCGCGGATGGGCTGTTTTGTAGAAAAGCACATGTGTAGAAAGTGAAACGTCCTGTGCAGGTTTAATGTTTCGCGGATGGGCTATTTTGTACTTAACAATACCACAAATCCACGTTCAATTGTTCCGTATTTCCATTCCCGTGGTATCGTTGAATACAATTTCGCAGATGGGCTGTTTTGTAGAAAACGATACCGCGGGTGCACATGTGTAGAAAGCGAAACATCCTGTGCAGCTTTACTTTTTTTACTTTTTGTCTCTTATTTCTCTAAAACACCGTATTTCCATTCACGTGGTATCGTAACATACTATTTCGCGGAGTGTACATTCCTGTAACAGGCAGGCACTTTTCATTCTTTTCTCAGCTTTCCCCGCCCAGAAAACCCAACTTTTCCGTGCGGTCCGGTTAGTAACATTCACATATTTTTCCCTCTTCTCCCCGCCCAAAAAACCCCACATTTCCCGTGCGGTCCCGATAGTGACATATGTTTACAATCTGTGAGTGTACGGATCGTTGCACCACGTCCGCCATCGCCAGTGCATGCGGTATCGCCTCATAAAAAATAACCCAAACACCTTATTGTGGATACCTAATTTCTATGTCTTATCCATCGCTGTTACTGTCATTTACATCTTAAAGCATCCTGGACCGTGGTGAAACATAACAGTCGCACACGATATTGATGATACCCAATTTCCAAATCGCATCTATCTCTGTTAATATGGTCCAGGCCGTGTTACAACCTAAACGCAAATGGTTATTGACGAAATCTTTTATTTCGTATGAATGATTTTAATAGCAATTTCAGCCAAGCAACGAAATATAGAAAAAAGGAATCAAATTCAAATCAACTGAATTGTGACTAATAACGTTAATGTTAACATTACAGGAACCAATGTTTCTAATGAATGATATCAATAATCTGTTTGGAATATTGTTGATATTTTAATAATATTATTAATTGCACAAGTAATACTTTTCTTTAAATTTTTAAAGCCGTAATTTTTTATTATTATTATTACTATAGGTTATGCTCTAGGCCCTAACGTGTATTCACAAATCGATCGAAGGCTGGACACATCACACACGGAAACAGAGTGACATACTCCCGCCGTCCGAAAGTGTTTACATCGTGAGGCGGTGGTTGCAGCGGTATCCCAATGTAGATATTACCCAAATATATCACACCCAGTAACAGAATGACAAGTTTACCAGTGGTGAGGTATAATTATGGCATTATGATGGAAAGTGACTGTAATAGTATCACAATCTAGGGTTAAACTCAATAATTATTAGAACTCTACTATGGAAAAGTCTAGAATCTTCACCTGCACAAATAAAGAACTTAAGAAAAGAAATAAGCCAAGAAACACTACTTTTCTGCAAGAATACATAACCCCCCCCCCCCAGCAAGCAAATTACTTATAAAAATGTAGACAGATGAAATTTTCTCAGGAAACTAGTTTCCAGAGAAAATTTCATCTATATACAATGCCAAGAAAGCCTCCACTCTTATTTTATAATATTGTTACAGTGTTTTTACCACACAATGTTTGGGTTCAATTCAAATTTGATTAGAATAAAATACCACTTTCAGAAATGCTTACATGCATGGAGGGCCTACTGACAGCTGCACATTGATAAATCACAGATGCAAACATTATCCGTAAAATAGAACTTACCTCTTTCAGAGAAACTATCTCACCAGTTGTCTTCTTGAACTTTTTTAGCTGTCTTAGGAAATACCAGAACCGAGATTTGGCGACAATACCATCTGGTGCAAATATTCTCATCTTGTATAAAGGAGTAATCTTCTCCTTTTCCGTGGGCAGTTTTCGCCCTATAACCTCATACTCCTTCAACTGGAACAAGATGTTTTCCATTAAATCAAGCACAATTTAAACCAAATATATTTAATCCCTTAAATACACAATCATCAACCCGAAAACAAAAACAAACTGCGGAAGCCCACAACAAAAATTCAAATGTCTTTAAGTAATGAAAATATATCATACTTTTCAAACAGTAAACATAATTCTCCCTATAACTGTACATACGCGACACACGCGGTTACGCGTTTTCACACACTTCACATTCTTTATCCATAAAAAGAAATAATGTAAAGTCAACGAGGATTTTTTTTACGGAAATCAGTATACCCATACAACTATAATTAAATACTAACCTGCCCTTTAGCTTTCATTTTCACAGAAATAAGCACACGTGTGACCAAACCAGAATGGCTATCGCCGGAAAGAATTCCTACTAATCAAAGATCATACGCTACAGGCCAAAGTATTTATTGCTCACAAGATGAAATACAATATTTCCTTCCTCCATGAATACAAGCTGCCATTGCACTATTATTTAAATAAATATTTAAAAAAAAGATATTTGGCCTTTGATTTGAAATTAGTACTCTGTTTTTGTGAAATAAAAATAAATAAAATTTACAACATTTATGGTTAATCATTTTCTCTTTGCCATCATAAGCAATATTTTATTAAACATTAACTTTTGATTTATAGGCTTATCGTAATTTAGAGATTCTTTGTTTGCTTCACTATTTTGTCCTGCACGTTGAATGAATTTTCCTAGGTATCTGAATTTAATTACTTGAGAAATATTGACAAATCTAGTTTTCATAGAATACGGGTCACATTTGGCAGGTTGACAAATCTAGTTTTCATAGGTTGTTCATATAATACGGGACACATTTGGCAGGTTTTTGGAAATGCTTTTAAAATCTTACATTTAGGCCCTTCTCACACGACGCTACTCAACGGAAACTGAACCGTTCACAAACTGAAATTGCTAAAATATTCTCTCACAACGCTACTGAAATCTCTGGTTTCACGAACTTCTGTCAAGTCTGTGCTCTGTCACTCGTGTGATTTTAGCGAGGCGACGATGTTGATTCAGAAGAGGATTTTATGTTATATTATTTAAAGAAGGGAAAGAAGATTAAAGAAACGGAGTATTGGGTTCATCCCTATTGAAAAAAAATCACTTTAGAACATTTGTTGCTGCAAAATAACTACAGCAAAACGATGCAAAATTTTTGGCATTTTATAGAATGTCGAAAAAAGCATATTTAAATTTATTGAAAACGCTTTCTCCTTCTATTCACAAGAAAAATACTCCAGTGCGAGAATGTGTCAGCTCAGAAGAGAGGATTTTAATAACACTCAGGTAAGTTTTATTACCTTCAAATCTATATATTAATACGCTAAGCGAAAACTTTGGAAACATTTTTCAGAATATTGCACGCACGAAGAAGTGTGAGATTTGGCATAGTTAAAGTTTATATGTGGAAGAAGTGCATAAAGCCAAAATGTACATATAATATGTGTTAAAAATACATTAAATTAAATAAAATAAATCATTCGTTGTATACATTCAATTGTTTTTAAGAGGCAACGACACTTAGCAACGTCTATGATCTTTGGTCGAAAGTAAAAAAAATTATAAGCATAGTTAAAAAATGTTGCAGATACATTATTAAATGAAAAATAAATTCGGGAACGTGTGTGTGAGTGAAATCGGATCGGAGCCAACTATGTTACGCGTATTTCCAGCATTGAGATACTCTGTGGTCTTTGGTGAAACCAAAGAGTCGAGCTTAATCTCTGAATTTACATAGAAGCAACATTTCGAAACGGAGTATATTCGCAATTAATTAAATCGTGATTTAGATATACGATGTTACAATGATGCAGTTCAAATCGATGTAGCTGTAATATGATGGTGAGCCACTATTTGAACGAAATCTGGTAGTTAAAAAAAAAGTGAGTACATGAATGGCAGCAAAGTCTTTATTTACTGAGTTTAGCATTACATCGGAACCTACAAATATTGTCCTGTCGGTCTGAAATTTGGTACACACATTCCTTAGGCGATAATATTTGATTTAAAGTGTATATCGTAAGCTTCGAATATGTTGAAATGAGGAAAAATGTGGGTAGATGCATACATGTTATTACGCAAGAAATACACGTTCATAGCTGTTGACATTTATTCCACGTGTTTTTAAGTCTTTGTTATTGAATAAAAACTACTTCCCACATGGAAATAGAAAATCATGTAACAGTTACGATTTGTGCGGGCTGACATATTGTTTTTCAGTGCTAAGATATATTGCATGGCGTCTACCGTAACTAATAGCAGTTGTGGTTAGGTTGGAATGCAGCCTGGACCAAAAATTAAGAGTAAGAAACACACAGAAATAATAACGTGTATTTCTTGCTTAATAAAAAGTGTGCATCTACCCACATTTGACGTGATTTTTCCTCATTTTCACGCATTCGAAGCTTACGTTGGAATGTATGTACTAAACTTGATACCGATAGGACAATTTTTCAAACGCAATAGAACAAATTCAAAAAACTATTTGCAATAATTATTACTCTGGTACAAAAAAAAATACTAATTAACTTAATGAATTATGGTCGAATTTCGACCACTGGGCGATCTCTAGTTTTATTTAAATACATAAAACATATATTTACAAAAAATGAATTAATTTGTGTCTTCATCACTATCGTTTTCTTGGCAGAATTGTTGGTCATAATGTGTAGCCTATTGCGGCGTCGTATGTTCCGATGTCTCGTCAGTTAAGTCCATAATTTTTTTTTTTTTTTTTAATCTTCTCAATTGTATTTGATCCATCTGGCCGAAGTCAGGAAGAAACTTTTAACAAAAACATTTTATTAGCTTCCTCTTGGGGATCGTTCATTCGCAGTTAAATTTTTTTGGCTTTGATGTATACCACAAATGTCTTTTCACACTCATCTTGTTGGGATCTTTTGTTCGTTTTTTTGCCACACGGTTTTGAGGATGATTTGATGATGTAGGCCTATAGTTCGGGTGACTGAGGTGACTTGGGAGAGATAAACGGTAGCAGACAATATGTTTCACTTGAAGAGGAATTGTTATTACATCTACTTCCTGCTCTTCTTGTTCTCAGGGTAAATTGCCAGCAGTATAGTGCTGCAGTGTTTTAATATAGGGGACAGCAAATTGCATTGCCTCTGCTAAGTAATATGGTTTTTTTGATTTAGCAGCCGATCCACTTACAGCAGGCTTCATATGGTGTATGAAAACTGCGCGGAGATTTCTGCATTTTACCTTGCATTCATTACCTACAACAAATAGTATAAATTATTTTTTGAATATTTTTACAGATACTTAAATTATTGTTTCATCTTTTTACAGGTACTTGGCATCTGGATCGACATTTGTCAGCCTCGCATTATATTTTGCAAGAGGGAACTACACAGTTCTACTGATCGTTGCAGAAACTACAGTCATTATATGGAATGCACTACGAGGCCAATTCCAGATATGAATAAATGGAAGAGAATAGCCAGGGCCGGCGCTAGGATTTTGGGGCCCGGGGTAAGCAGTTGGGGCCCTTGGTAAATTCATCGGTTAGGGCCCTCCCTCATATCAAATGGGTGAGCGGGGCCCCCCTTCAGCCGGTGATCGGGGCCCCCATCAGCCGGGCGGTCCCGGGAACATTTGACCCGCTTACCACTCCCTAACGCCGGCCCTGAGAATAGCAGAATGATTCAATTTACTGTGGAATTTGCCAAATTGTTTGGGTGCTGTCGACGGTAAACACATTCGAATAGAAAAGTTACCAAATTCAGGATTGAGTAATTTTAACTACAAATCATATCATTCCATTGTACTGATGGCATGTTGTGATTCTGATGGGCTATTCACGTTAATTGAAAACGAACTATGCAGGAAGAAATAGTGACGGTGGTATATTTCGTGTGTCATCTGTCAAAACTTGATTAAAAAAAAAAAATCTAGATTTGTCTTTGCCTGCAAGGCTACCAAGTAATTAAAGTACCAATGATTTCTCATTCTATTTCGTCGGCAATGAAGCTTTCCCTCTTACACAATATTTAATGAAGCCATATCCACAAAGAACTCTTGATAACACAAAAAGAGTATTTAATTATAGACTGAGCAGAGGAAGAAAAACTATAGAATGTACATTTGGCATGATGGCGGAAAAGTTTCAAGTTTTTAACAGTCCCGTACGCTGTCATGACCCACAAAAGATAATTAATATTTTTAAATCAGCATGTATACTTCATAATCATGTCAGGAGTGGGCAAGGAGTCCTGTACAGTCAGAGTATATTCGAAAAAAATGTAACTTCAACACCACACATAATACAGTAATCACAAAAAATTAAAATATGTTCTCATTCATCAGCAATTATTTAGCCAATTACTTTATTACTCCACAAGGAGCACTACCTTGGCAATGGAATTATACTGTATAATTTAAAATAAGAAACATAAATCTGAATTGCTTACATAAAATATTGGGGATTACTGGAGATCGCGATTCTGCCAGGAGTTGTCATCATAATACTGCAGTGGTCAAACGCAAGTCTCCGCTATAAATTATTCCCTAAGTACATTTAACGGTCTCATACTGGTCCAGGTTGTATTACAACATAATTTGTGCTTGAAAATAATGGTCCAGGCTGCATTACAACGGAATTACTGCTTGAGAATAATACGTCTTGTGACTGACTACATCAGTATTCCAACGATATTACTATATGTTGTTGTAGCGGAATCGCAATCTCCACTAGACCCAAATATTGTTTATTAAAAAATACCTTTACATACCTGACAAATTCACTTCCTGTCCAATTTCGTTCCTTGCTTTCTCTGCGATGTCTTTTCTTGAATTTTCACCTAAAGTGTAGTTATACAAACACGGATATTTTTCGATTTCAGCAACAAGTTTTAAATTTACTGTCTGATGCACCATTCTTGTTGAGAAACTAGTTGAAAACTGGCATGCCGCGTCGCTTTAAACCAATCACGGACGCGTTATGGACTGGTTTCCAACCGATCGCCATGTGGAGAGCCTCCATACAAATACTAGTGCTGTGACTGGAAAAAACTGACTGGTGATTCTAGTTCGTAACTGGTTTCTTTTCAGTAGCGCCGTTTGAGGAGAGAGAGAGAGATGAGAGGATCTACAAGAGAAGTGAAAGAATCTAGATCGCGTACCGCTGCAACCACTTACCGCCTCGCGATGTAAACACTTCCCGATGGAGAGACTATGACGTCACTACGGTGCTGAATGTGATGTATACGTTCCGCTCGCAGCTTTAAATGTCACTAACGGGACCTTCCACGGAAAGTAGTCCATCACTAATACGTCTCATATCGAGAAATAGTTAATTTTGCACCAGTAATACAGGAATAAATTCATTTGCGATGAGGTTCTGATGCAGCCTGGACCACACTGAAACATAACTATTGAATACCGTATTGCGGATACCTAACTTCTGTTGTATCTATGTCTGTTACTTTCGTTTACGTAGTAATGCAGCCTGGAACATAGTGAAACGTAACCGTCACACACGATATTGCTGATACCCAATTTCCAAATCGCATCTATGTCTGTTAGTATGGTCCAGGCTGCGTAACAACCTAATCGCAAATGGTTATTGATGAAATCTTTTTTTAATAAATATTTTATGTCGTATGAATGATTATAATAGCAATTTCAGCCACACGATGAAATATAGAAGAATGGAATCAAATACAAATCAATGAAATTGTGACTAATAATTACAGCAACGTTACTAATGACATTACTGGATGTTACTAATGAATCATATCAGTACGGAATGTTGTTGATATTTTAATAATATTATTAACGGCGGAAGTAATAATTTTCTTTAACATTTTCAATCTCTAATTTTTTTTTATTATTATTATTACTGTTTGTTGCGTTAGGTTCTATGGCCTCACGTGTATTCACAAATCGACCGAAGGCTAAACACGCCACATGTAGTGACGTCATACTCTCTCCATCCGGAAGTGTTTACAACGCGAGGTGGTAAGTGGTTGCAGTGGTATCGCAATCTGATATTACCCTACAAATCTTTGGTCAGGCCATTGCTTGAATATGATGATATAGTTTGGGACTCACATTGTGGGTATCAAATAAAAACAAGTGTTGGGGGACAGGCAAAGGAGAGCTGCTAGATTTGCTTGTGGAAATTATCTTAGCACCCAGTCACTAACTAAAATGAAAAAAAAAAAAAAAAAAACCTCATGTGGGAGCCATTAGAAGACTTGGAGGGTGAAGAGAGTGCTGGGAGTGTATAAAGCATATGAAGCTTGGGAAGCAAAAGCAGGTGTGTAGGGGAATTTACACTCAAAGAATATAAGATGATAATAATGATAAATATATAATGAAATTTCTGCCCAAGCATGTGTTCCATCTCAGTTGAATTTAATGTAGTTCAATCTTGGTTCAAAGAAGGTCCTTTCATATAGCGGCCTTTAGCATGTAAGATTTGGAGACTGATTTTAGCTGAAATTTCATGGAGTTTTCTGACGGAATAAATTGCCTGCTGTTGAACAGACTTAGTAGATTATTTGCAAATGCCAAACACAGCATGTGAAGTTTATTTTTGAATACTCTTCCAATGGTTATACCTTTTACTTATTTTTCCCAGGTTTCTATTATTTTGTCCAGAAGAAGACAACCGAAGGGGTGATATTCCATCTCTGTCAGATGCCTATCTCTATCCTCATATAACAACTGTCCTAGTGTAGTCATTAAACAATCTTTAGTGATCAAAGACCTTCCCTGCAAACAGTGGCGTAACTAGGTCAACAAGGGGCCCGGTGCGAAAAATTTATTTTGGGCTCTCAGGGCCAAATGGGCAAAAATTTTTTTGCTTTGTGTTGCTGGTAGGGGCCCCCTGAGTTGTACTTGGGGGGCCCTGAGTAGTGAGGGGCTTCCTGTGTCTCAGGGGCCCCCTTAGATGACGGTAGAGTTAAAAAGAAAAAAAAAAAAAGCCGCCAGTCTGCCGTGAAGGCCCTCTGAACTGCGCTTGGGGGCCCCCTGAGTGTAGAGGCCCCGGAGCACTGCACCGCCTAGCCCCATAGTAGCTACACCCCTGCCTGCAAACTGCTTTTTGATGTGATCATATTTGTAATGCTAGATGGTTGGTCAAGCTGAGATGATTACTATATAAATCATCATTTTGTTTATTACTTTTGACCTTTGGTCTGAGGGGCTATTGGAGATCGTGATTCCGGCACAACTATCTGTCTTGCGAAGTATTAATACATTTTCAATAGTTGCAGTTATGTTGAAATGCGGCATAGTCCAAGAGAGCTAAAAATTCTTTACTGGATTATTTTGTGAATTTATTACAACCATAACCGTGCTCTTTGTTGTATGTTCGGGTTATTAGGGAGAAAGCATAAACTATGTGGCTCGGGATAAGGTGGGAGGGGAGGGAGTTGGCTGGAAAGCTACGTGGGGGGAGGGGCGGTGTTCCGAGCCAGGCCACATAGCCTTCCATTCATATTATTTGTCACAGTTAAAATGAGGTACAGAGCACACAACAGCGCGTGAATATTTATTTCTGTCATTTAATTATCTCCATATGTAATTTACGATAGTCTAAGAGAAAATGGTACAAAATGTCTTCTAGAATCAATGGGGGACAAAGCTACGTGCTAGTTGGGGGGGGGGGGGGGGTAGAAGTAAAAGCCATGTCAGGCTACATGTGGGGAGGAGGGGTTCACAGGAGGCCAAAATGGAGCTATATGTTTTATGGATGCTCCCTTATGTTGGTACAGTGGCGGATCATGGGGGTGGGGCTAGGGAGCTGAACCCCCCCCCCCCAAAAGCACCAAGGTTACCCCCAACGACATCGATTTTGCGACTTTTTTTTTTTTTTTTGCTCTACTGTTTTTATAAGAGCGGCATTCTGGAAAAATGTGAGATTTCTCTCCTCGCCCGAGTCAAGCCCCCCCCCCCAAACCAAACAAGCCAAATCGTAGCCCCCCCCCCAAACCAAAATCCTGGATCTGCCACTGTGTTGGTATGATCATCTCCAGTAATTCTGGTCCGGGGCCATTTAACCAACACAGTCAGTCACTTGTTGGTTCTTAGTTGTCTTGTCATGAGGCTCTCAATGACATTTTCTTATTGAGTGAGAAGGGAGTTCCGGCAGTCACTTAAAAGTTAATAATATTGGCAAACTTCATATGTACATGAGCCTTTTAAATCCTTATATCAGTTTTGATGGTTTCATGGCACTTATCAAAGACTCGATGTAAGCTTCACGGGTATACCGCCAGATAGCGTCATAAAAACACATTCTGCTGTCTTCATCAGTTGCAGAAAGACAGACTAGGCAGTGATTTCTAGCTTCCATCACCTGAAACTTTCTACTCCTGAAGAAGACGAAAGAGCCATCTGCCAAAACGTTGTGTTTTTATGACGCTTTGCAGCTGAACACCAATGAAGCTTACATTGAATCAGTACGCCAGAAAAGTCTCCAATCACTTGTCCTGTCATCTGTAACATCCACCTTTTCTGAGGCTGTGCTTAGTTTTGAAAGCATGTTCTTCATCCACTACCGCCTCGCTAAGCCTGTTGTAGTTTCACCAGTCATTTTTCAAGGTTCCTGGGGGGCCTTGACAGCTACACTAGGTCCCCCTGATGGGCAGTCCCCATACTTCACGCCGTTGCCCATCTGCCACCACGTGGAGGGGGAGTTGGACACATACAACAACAGAGTGTAATTATACTGTAAAAATATACAGGGTGCGGCAAAAAGATCTGACGGATTTAAAGTAAAAACCACATGAAATATGAAAGTGATGCAAAATATTTCATTGCTTATTACAGAAGGGTGTTCATGTAAATTAATGAAAATATTATCAGAACAACCAATTTCATCCATTTAAGATGTGAAGATAACGCCCGTCTTTGACCAAGCATTCTTCCAGCCTTGCACTGAAGCTGTTGAACACCTGATCTAACATTGCACGAGGCAGGTTGGTGATTTCTTGGCGTATGGCTTCTTTCAGTTCGTCCAGCGTGTGGGGTTTGTTTGTGTAAACTCTTGCTTTAAGGAGCCCCCACAAGAAAAAATCACAAACGCTAAGGTCTGGAGAGCGAGCTGGCCATTCAATGTCCCCAAAACGCGAGATCACTCGACCACGAAACTTGCTTCTCAAAATGTTCATAACCTCAGTGGCTGTATGGGCAGTTGCCCCATCCTGCTGGAACCATATCCTCCTGCGCACTATATGATTTCTCTTAAGTTCAAGGATCAGGAAGTTTTTCAGTATCAACGAATAACGTTGCGAATTAATCGTAACGGTTCGACCACCCTCTTCAAAGAAGTATGGCCCGATGACACATCTTTTTGCTACACCACACGGTAACCTAAGGACTATGTGAGGATGTTCATACAGTTGTTCCTGATGTAGCTGACCAATAACGAAAGTTCTGTTTGTTCACATAACCATCCAGATGGAATGTGCCTCGTCGCTCATCATTAAAATTTTTTCATCAGTCAGCATTGCAATCATTTCTTCTGCAAATGCTTAATGCTTTGCATAGTCATTAGGCTTTAACTTCTGCACAACAGTCATTTTGTGCGGGTGGGAGTGCAGATCGAAACTAAAAATTCGTCTTACCTAGCGGTCAGACATGTGCAAAGCAGGAGCTTGTTTATGGACCGACCGCCGAGGACTGACTTCCACAGTTTCTCTTACTCGATTGATATTCTCTGGCGTCCTGGATGACTTTGGTCGACATGTCAACTTTTTTAACACTGAACTGGTAGCTCTGAAGGTGCTCACCCATAGCATAATTGTGTTACGAGTTGGGACTCTTCCTCTTGGACCCACATTAAGACGTCTACGGAACTGCCGCTGAACAGCAAAGCAGGAATCGACACTTTTAAAAAACACGTCGACAACAAACACACGGTGCTCACCCGACCACTGCTCCATGGCTACTACAAATGTCCACGTGTGGGCTCTGGAATGCGCCTATCCTCACCACCCCCCCACCATCTACTTGCTCGACAATACCGCGGCGAAAACCGTCAGATCATTTTGCCGCACCCTGTACCAAGTTGAGCAGACAATGCCTTAGCTGACAGATAAAAAGGCCGTTACATCAGGATCGCCAGTCATAACCTCTACAACTTGATGTTAAGATGCTCAATCCAGTGATGCCGAATTTACATTTTGTGAAACCCTGCACAGTGTGCAATACAGTTTGTGTGATCTCACCAGTGTCTGTCCAGCTCTGGATGTGGAGACTAGAAATAATTCTCCCCATGCCACATCTGATACCATTTAATCTACTCCAGTTAGATAGAGACAGTTTTAAGGAATAATTGCTAATCTGCTTGATGTCCTGTGGTTGTGTTGATGCGCCCTCTGCTATCCAAGTATTTGTAGGATTAAAGGGGTTGGATGTTAAGGTGGCCATACACGATCGCTCCATCCGTCCAAATGGAGCGACGCCACTCCATTATCGTGTCGTCTGTTGGGAAACTGATGTGGATGTCGTGGAGTGACAGGATTATTTGGATATCCGGTCAGTCCAATATCCATCAGTTTCGTCCATTGTGCCAGAAAGCTGACTGACGGTGTGTGGGGGAAACCACGTGGAGCGACACCAAGCCATCACTCCAGTCGGCTCGTGTATGCCGAAACCAAACTCTTCTCATTCTGTCACCGACCACCGAGCAGACAACATCGGTGCCTTGAGTCGATTACACAGCATTGTACCATTTCTTTCTTTCTTTTTTTGAATCTGGTATAGAAATATTTGTTTTACTACTGGTTAAATATTATTTTGAGTGTAGAATTGAAAATAATACAGTTTTAAATATTATTAAGTAACAATTAAGATGACATACATATATATATTTTAATATGCCATTTCATGATCGTGGCTGACTGGAGTGATGGTGTATGGGCTACGCTTTTGGATGTAATCGAATGGATGCTATCAATACGGATGACATCCAAATGGAGCGATTGTGTATGGTCATCTTTAGATTCACAGCAGTTTCTTAGGCAGGATGCTTGCTTTGTAAAACTTTAATATCGTGAGCTTGTAAACAGGTAACTATTGACCTGGAAATTAACTGAAAGATTTTCTAAGCACCTGTAGAAATTAGTGCCTTAGCTACTGTGAACAAGAAAAGATTAAGATCAGAAATCTATAGTGGATCAAATGATCACATTTCTGTCTGTTATAAGAACGCAGTGTAAATAGTTTGGATAACTACTGTAACCGAGTCTCACATTACTTATTGCTATTAAATGCCTTCTTGCTGTATAATGTTCAAAACCCATGGTCTATTACGTATACTTACTTAAATGTATCGCTGCATCGAAATGTCCTCTGTTAAGCTCTCTCTTCATTGAACATAAGGTATCGATTTCTCCTAGTCAGTGAGATAAAATCCTAGCACAGTAGCTGGCTTCCTATAAACTGTCCCTCTTTTAATACTCCTAAACATATTAGCGAACATTAGCATGTGAGCAGTGATATAAATGTCCAACTCTCCGAGCAGTTTTAGAATAAACACTGTAGATGTGAATGAAACAAGCTCTAGTGTTATTGAGGAAATTCAAGCTGCATTCAAATTGTAGTCTGGAAAGTTATGTAGTTTATATTTTTTTAATTTGTATGAGTGCACTGATTGCTTTGAGTTCCTTATATCTACTTAATTAAACTAAGGAAAAAGGAAACTGCTGTAGGCAATATAATTGCAAGGAAAGGGAAAATGACTCATCACTCACCAAAGTTGAAGGCAGCGACGAGAGAAGAACATATATAACGAACACACAAATAAACTCAATATTTCGGTTATTAAACCTTATTCATGACAGAGAAAATGAGTCATGAGGCTCGGGAGGTGTGCTACATGACTCCTGTCATGTAGCAACCGTCGGTGTGGTAACGAAATACGTAGCATTGGGAAGATAGTTTCTTCTACACTCGATTTGTTCCAAGAACCGTTGATTGTAAATGGTTGAAAATAAAGTAGTAGGCCTATCCATGGCGAAAAAAGCAGCTCAACAAGGAAATGGAAGAACAGGTGACAAACGCTTATAAACAGTGCAAAACTCTTGTGACAGATTCCAGTTTACTAGTAGATTCGTCTCTTGACTTAATTTCATTGTGTATGGGCGAGTCATATTAGGAAGCCATTGTTGATATATGGGCCGAAATTATGTTTGGTGTATCTGTTATAAGCAATGATTTGTTTTAAATTTTATTTCACGCAGTAAAAGTGTGTAAATTAAGTTTTAACAAAATAAATAAGTCATTCTTGACAATTTCTGAAGATAGAAACAAATAAAAATATTCAATTCTGCGCAGGCCTGCCGCTAGCTGTTTGAGTGCCCGCGTGCAATACCGATTATGCCGCCTCCTGTCTAACTACAGCCAGTGGTGGATTTAGGAAAGTTCCGAACCGGGGCAGAAAACTGTGAGTATGCTGCCCCCATTGTTACCATCCCGAGTGTCACCGGCCACCCGAAGCAGCTGTTGAGCTAAAAAAAAAAGGTAATACGCCGCAAATTTCGTCGCGGCGACAATGGAGTGGCAACTATAGCGGGGCGGCGACTGTCGATCACTCGTTTTGCCGCCCCGCCCTCGATGTGCCGCCCGTGTGCAGTGCACACCTTGCACGCCCACTTACGGCGGGCCTGATTCTGCGGGGATTTGAACTCTGGTCAGAAAATTATAAAGCAAACATGCTACCACATAGACCACGCCACCATTCGATAAACTGGGGAAATAATTTAATATACATACCTGACATTTAGAATTTTTTGATTCTATGCATGCGAATATCTCAAAAACTAGGGCGCATTTTGAGAAACTACTATACCACAGACATATAAGCTGTGTACCCTGAAACGTATATAAAGGAGATTGAAAACTGTTCTTAACAAGTCTGATGGTCTCCAAGTCAGTTGCTCTGTTCATAGGTATAACCTTCGGATGCCCTACAAGTGACCCCTGGGTGGGGCTAAGTAAGCAGCAATGATAAGACTAAACTGCCTTAAAAAGATACACAAAGGATACACAAACAAGAACCCAGAAAGTCCTTTTCAGCATCCTCAAGCTCTCTATGTATTTGTCAACTTAGTAACAAGTGAAATGCAAATGTCTCTTCAGACATGCACAGAAATATGCAGTCAAAGTCTTTGTATTGCTAGAAATTTACACAGCAGACACGATGCATAGATCAGTGCAATTGAATATATATTATACGAACTTGTGATATGCACATTCGTCCATACCTTTTGTATATCTTGTTAAATATCATGCGGGTTGGGATGTGCCCACATATTTCCCCCTGTCATATGTCTCACCTCTCACACGATTAAGAATCATGTCGAAATATTGTGCAATTTGTTTTTGTGTGTTTTTACGTGTTCGTCTCACCCTCCTGCCTTCGTCTGTGGTGACGGGTATCTGTTTTTTCCCCCTACCCTATCGTAGTTTAAGTATCATATGATAAATAAATAAGGAAAGGAAATTAATGAGCAGTGTACTAACAGCAATTGAGGAGTATTCTGAAAAATTTATCTAGAAGATGCATTTTTTTTTTAAAGATTGGAAATAGACAAATTCTTGAAATTGTTGCAACTGTAATGTGAGACGTGCATAGGACTTAAGCGTATTATGTTTCAAGTGTGGATTTGGTTATGTATGCTCAGCAGAGGCCACTCACATAATCATCCTATTGAATCGCTACATTTTTTTTTTAAATTTTATTGGCATTCGGTTAGAGACCATACAGCCATTCTACATTTTTACAAAGCTTCTTACATCCATTTGCGTAACTTATCTATATACACATTTCCTTATCTATATTAGGTAAAACTTATTACAATCTTGTTGAATGTATACGCTATTTATAATATTCAAATTTCAAGTGCCTTCTTAAGTACCGTAATCTAAAAAGCGTTGCTATCAACTAGACTTAGTAATCGGCGGTTCTGTATATCCATTATTTCCTATTGATTAGTCTAAATTGCCATATTTCTTTGACAAATCATCTGTAGAGCGTTGATCTATCTGGTGTTGGCCTCAATCGGTAGATTGGTGAGGATACTGTTAATTTTGCCAAGCTAATTGTGCTTGCGCGGAAGTGGGGTTGTGCTGTGGTTTGGGCTTTATGTTTGAAGTTTAGTCATTTCCTGTTTTAACTTCCAAGATTGGTTAGAATTCTATCCCTCCATCTTTTAAGTATCTGGCAAGGATGCTAATTATTACTTTGTTGTTGCTGGAAAGTAGGAGAGTTACGTTTGTCGGCAGGGGGAAGCCGTTCTTGGCAAGATCTTTCATCATTTAGTCCTGGAGTTGTTGGTATTTATTGCATGAAAAAAATTATGTGATTGATGTCTCCTATTACCTGTTCTGAGCAGTCGCTACATTATTCGCCATAAACTACATGGCTCAGTAGTGGGGGGGGGGGGGGATGGATAGATGGCTACACTGGGCAACATGTGGGGGAGGGGGTTTGGAGCCAAGTCACATAGCTTTTGATTCATATTATTTGTCACAGTTAAAATAAGCTACAGAACACAAAGTAGCCCGCAAATATTTATTTCCTTCATTTAATTATGTTTGTATGTAATTTATGATAGTCTGACAAGAGAAAAACAGTGCAAAATGTCTTCTGTAATCAGTAGGGGGAAAAAAGCTACATGCCATGTGCTCAGGCTTTGGGGAGGGGGGGGGAATGTGTGTGTGTGGGGGGGTGTTCATAGCTACATAGTTTGTGTATGCTTCCTTAGGCAGTGAAGTTATCAATCTGGGAACTACTCCAAGGAAACTGACAAGGTAGTTTCTGAGTTAAGATACAAAATGGACTCTTCAGTACGACTGGAAGATGTCCTGCCAGAACTAGGTTGACAGCCTATTACAAGTGTTGTTGCAATAACCTCTAGATCACATTCAAAGTTCCTAGGCGGTATATATCCTGATCAGTCACCCAGGTATTTACAAGTGAGGTTATCAAGTCCTTACTGAAATGTAGGTACTCTGTCCTGAAATATGACAAGTCTCATATTTGATTCAATGCAGAGAGGTGATTCATGCATCAGACATAGTACCAGCATATTTGATAATCTCTCATTTAAAGCTACCAATATGCAAAGAGAGAGGGAGAAAAGCTACACCATCTTTAAATTAGGAAGATCCCACCAATCTTCAGGCCAGTAACATCCTTAGATTAATAAAAACATTTATACGTTCCACACAACCAATAATTTATTACAGTATTTCTTACTTTCATCATTTCAGTATCAAAACACATTTTAAATTTGAAAAATATATATCTATTTTGTGAAACAAGTGCTGGCCCTGGAGAAATCTTGACGGTTGTGGAACAGCCTCCCGACTCATGGACTCTTGCTTTCAGGTGGTGGTACCTGCAAACAAACGCTTTGTGAGAACATGTCAAATATAACCATCAGAGCAACTGGAAACTTCACAGAACAGTCAAAATCACTTCTGCACTACATGATACAGAAAATGAGGGAAGAAATATTAGTAAACTAGCTGTTACCCGTGACTTCGTACGCGTGGATATAGAATTTGATTCCTAGAAGTGGATACAAAAAGCTGAAAGTTACCTAAGATAAGACGGCATAATATGACAGGAACACTATCGATATAACATTCTACCGTCAAACATGTCTGATTTATTCATATCGGAAAATAGTATCTTATTTCGTTCCTAATGATACAAAGTATTTCAGTATATCGGTATACACATATAGTCGTCAAAATGTTAAAAAACTTACTTTCGCATGTATAATATTATTAGTTTAGATCGCACAAAAACAGCCTGTGGAACCAGTATACCCTGAATAAAGTAAATGCTTAGGGCACTATTTTATCGCCTAATATTTACGAGAACATGGTATCATACTACAAAATCCTAGGTTTGGCTCAAACTATGAAAAACAATTTATAAAATTTTTTGCTCCCAGTGAGGTTTGAACCCAAAGCCACACAGGAGTTTTCTTAAGAAGCAAGCACGTTCCCACTGTGCTACGCTGCCATTGCTCTCTAATATTACACACTGCAAAGACATATAGATATTATGCGTTTGCCTTTCACAGTTCAGATAGTTATCATAATTTAATGACAATACGTTCTTATCTATACAGAATATGGTATCCCATGTCCATCCTAATGTCAAATCGTATCTCCTTGTCACATTTCATCACGATCAGATTAGCAGTTTAGCCCAAGAAACATAACAAACAGACAGAGTTACTTTCACATTTATAATATTAGTATAAATGACCCAAAACAGCAGAAAAATTCGAGAATTCATTGCTATGGTTATATCTTACATCCTCAATCATAGAGCTTTGTCAAAAGTTGGATTTTATTTCCGCCACAAGAAAATTACTTTCAGACACTTTTTGCAGTAGTTTTTGGCATATCTTCTGATTCAGCAGTGATGTTATTTGCATCCATTTTTAATTTAAACTTTCCAGGTGTATGATGTGATAGTCAGAAGCTATCAAAAATATTGTGCAAAAAGTACCATTTAATGCTTATCATTCCACTCAATCTTGCCTCAGAATGAAACTGGAGAGTGTAGAATACTGACAGACATGTTTCATGAAGATCAAATAACTGAGCATGATGAGAGAGTGGTAACGCTCTGGCCTCGCATTCAGGAGAAGTTAGTGCAAACCCTATCCTGCTATATGGGTTTGGATTTTCCATGGTTTCCCCAAATCACTCCAGGCAAATGCTGGGATGCTTCCTTCAAAAAGGCCATGGCTGAATTCCTAGGTGGTCCTGTGTCAAGCACCATTGAAAACTAGAATCTTACTCAGATCGTTGAGTGTTAAAATGCACTGGGATAACTTGTGCAAAGCACACAAACAGTAAAATATGGAATCTTTATTTCCATACTCCCTGTACACAATTCACAGGGTGACAACAGACAAGTTATGGGAAGAAGTGAGCCAGGATGGATCGAATGAACTGCCTCTAAATATCCACAGGAGCTTCTTCAGTGCTAAATTCCTTCTTACACATGCCGAATATGCGGGCAGCAGTCATTTAAAGGCTTACAACGGACTGTTTAACCACCTGCTATTGAATAAAGAAATAAATTCGTCAGCTTGCAGCATGCCAGAATGTGCCAGGGTGACAATGCCACAGTCTTGGAATTACCTTCTATACTAATAAAATGCTAATTTTAGTCACAGTGTCTGTCTCTCACTGTAAACTCAAACCTTTTTTATTTTTTTTACTTATGGCTTTAAGTCTCATTGACTGCAAGGTTATTAGAGGCAGGATGGGACTGGGGACAAGGAACAAGAAGGAATTCGGCCATGGCCTTTTTGAAGGAAGGATCCCAGCATTCACCTGGAGTGATTTGGTGAAGCCATGGAAAACCCAAATCTGGATGCCCAGACAGGGATTTGAACCAGCGCCCTCCCAAAAGCAAGGCCAGAGCATTAACTGTTAAGTAGCATAAGATAGGTTGTTAAGAGGTAACAATTGAAAGGAAAGAAATGCCGCTAGGCAATATTTACATGGAAAAGAAAGGGAAAATACACCCAACACTCACCAACGTTGAAGGGAGGAGAGCAGCAGCAACACAAAAAAAAACACAAACAAAGAAAAAACAATATTTCGACACGAGTCTTAATCATGTGAGGCGAGACATATGGCAAGGGGAAAGATGTGGTCACATCCCAACCTGCCATATGTTAGACTTAACTTGGAAAAGGGGTTTTCACCCAAAATATTGTATTTTCTTTGTTTGTGTGTTGTGTTGTGTTGCTGCTGCCCTCCTCCCTTCAACTTTGGTGAGTGTTGGGTGTATTTTACCTGTCCTTTCCATATATTTATATTTTTTATTACTATTACTTTTTCAATGATTATTATTATTTCCCATTTTAATCTTTCTTATGATTTATACTCACAGTTATATTATCAATGCTCTCCCCCAACACTCCGACGGTCTATTGCATTTTATCAGTGGCTGCGTCAAACGCAAATCTTGCGCAAGCCCAGCCACTTTTGTTTACTGGAAAAAGGGTTTTATCCAAAATCTTATATTTTCTTTGTTTGTGTGTTGTTTTGGGTTGCTGCTGCCCTCCTCCCTTCAACTTAGGTGAGTGTTGGGTGTATTTTATCTGTCCTTTCCATATAAATATCGCCTTGCGGCATTTCTTTCCCTTCATTGTTACCTACATTAATTAACAGCATATTGCTCTTTGTGACTATATTACCTTTGCAAAATAAAAATCCTCATTTTTTTAAAAGTGTTTTAAGGAGGTTTGTCATTGCCTGGGAAATTTTATAGAGGTCCATTGAGAAATCCTGGTCTACATGATACCATCATATCCCTG